>JARYGA010016880.1:0-37489 GCA_030545235.1 Helianthus tuberosus
AAAACCATACAACTTAACTAGCTTCCTCAGTGAGTGCCTACCAAATTTCGGGACGAAATTTCTTCCAACTTGGGGATGATGTGACAACTCGAAATTTAGAACCTTTCGTTGTACGTTTGAACACTAAGTGACTAACTAATTTGATGATTTAATGAATGATAAGTGAACCTTTATATGATTATGTGTTATGTTACATGTATGCTTGTGTGTATGTATGCGAGTATGTATATGAACCGAGACAACACGAACCCGACTCGAGACCATGTGGTCTCGAGTGAACAATGACTTATGGGCCGGTTGGGCCACACATACACACTTAGCCTATTTCGAAAGCCCATTAGGGTGCATTACTTGGAACTAGTATTTTACCCATATGGATAGCCAACATCACCACTTTTGAGCAACCTACACTCACCCACACACACACTCTCCTTCTCCCTCACTAGAACTCTAAGCCACAACACCCTCCTCCCTCACTCTCGGATCAAACCGGTGACCACAAGAGCTCTCGGATTCAAGCCTAAGACCTCCCTTGAAAACTCAACCGGTTAGTGTCCTTATGATGTTTATTGTTAAATGATAGTGTGGATGATATGATTTAACTAGTTAGTTGTATGCTTGATGATGTTGTGACTTACATGATGTTACACAAGGACTAGTCTACAATACATGATGAATTAGTGTTCAAGTAGTCGATTCATAAATGTTTTATGTTATGTGTTTACATTCGGTTGATGATGATTACATGATAATGTGTTGGTGATGTTAGGATGAATAATGTGTGCTTATGTATGAGTGTTATCGGCTTCATAGGGTTTGGATGTTGGTACAAGTTGGAATGATTTATGAATGGAAACCGTATGCTTGTAATCGGCTGTGGTATGTGCACGATTAGGACGATTCATTGTGTAGATATCATAGGGTGCATATTAGTGTTGATAGGTTGTTGATCATGATCCTTGTTGGGTTGAAGTTTATATGAATATTGATGAACATATGAAGAACATGATGAATATGATATGAACATGCTTTGAATATTTGAAAACTGATATGTTTGATCCAATTTGGTAAATTGTTAGACAAATAAACATGTTTAAGTGGATAGTACAAACTGTTTCATGAAATAGAATTTCTATTGGATAGTACACTGTACCGAATCAGCAATTGTCCAACCGAAACCTCCAGTTGCGACTCGAGACCGCCGCATGATGAGTCGAGATCCCCGGTTGCGACACAGATTGCGAGTCGCAAACACCTGGTTGCGACTCGAAACCACACTTGATCAAGCACAAATCTTATGACTCGAGATCTCGGTTGCGAGTCCAGTTGCGACTCGAAACCAAAACAGCATGAACCGAGACCGTGTTTGCGAGTCCAGTTGCGACTCGAAACCAAAACAGCATGAACCGAGACCGTGTTTGCGAGTCCGGTTGCGACTCGAGACCAGAACCTGCATCAGTTGCGACTCGAGACCAAGTGCATGTGCACACTGTTTGGGCTTGCACCCCATTACGGGCTTAATTGATTGGGCCGGACTCTTGGGCCTAATGCACAGACCTTATATGTTACTGTTGAACGTGAATGTTGATGAACTGCCATAGATAATACTTGAATGCAATGTGCTAGAAACATTCGTGTGCTACTTGGTCACGAACCTGACTTGTATGATACAACTATGATAGGACGCGAGTGACCACAATATTGCTTGTTTGACTTTTCTGTGTATCTACCGAGCAAACCAAGGTGAGTTCACACCCTCTACAAAGCATGGGATTCCCAGGGGTCGGGAATTGGGGTTAAGGAACATGGGTTCCTCGTCCTCCTTGGGTAGGACAGCAATGGTTCAGGAATGTAATTCCTCGTTCTCATGGACAGATAACTCGTACTAGACCAAAACTATATCACGAAGTCCCTCATTTTTTTATATCGACTTAATCGCCGGGCCAATGGCGAGCGGGTCATTAGTTAGATAGCGCTATTTAGGTCTGACAAGCCTCACACCGTGCCGCAGAGGACGGGCGTGAACTAATGGATCTGGGGCACGTCAATGATGATAGACATTGACAGTTTCAGGGCACATAAACATGACTACAGTCAGCAGTCGATATGGTAACGAGTCTAGTGTATACATGGGGTAGCCCCCACGGCCGAAATGCCAGATAACTAACACGGGGTAGCCCCCACGGCTGGATAGCCAGAGTAACCGGGAATAAACAAGTCACGTTTTTAACTATGGGGTAACCCCCACGGCAGGATGCCAGCTAAAGGAAACTGTTTTCGAAACTACTTAAAACGAACACCTAACCGTGAACTCACTCAACTTGTTGTTGACTCGTTACTACATGCTTTGCAGGTCCTTAGGTTCTTAGCTGGAGCTTGCATGGAGGAGGATCGTTGTGGGACATGGACGACTGTGTGCCATGTTAAACTTTGAAACAATTAAACTTATGTTTTGATTTAAGACTTATGCTTCCGCTTGCAACTTAACTATGTTTTGTTGAACACCAATTGTATTGGTTGAACTTTTATAACTATGTGTTTGCTTGTTCAATATGATTGGTGGCTGGATCCTGGTCAGTCACGCCTCCAAGCGGTAGTACTCCGCAGGTGGATTTTGGGGGTGTGACAGATTGGTATCAGAGCCATTGGTTATAGAGAACTTGGTTTTAATAAAGGGAAAAACGTTTTTATTAAAACCAGACTATAACCTGTACAGTGCTCAACGGTCCACAACGATGCTTCACTCCACATGCAAGGCTCGACGTTCTAGGTAATATGGCCTGTGTATATTGCCTACTTGTTAGTTACATAGTACATTGCTTATGATATGCTTGGTTAGTATAACTACTGTTGCTTGAACACGTGCGTGCTTGCTCTATTTTATCGTCGTACCTTCGCGAACCCCTCTCACTCACGTTCTTCTTGATATGAAGATCATGTCTGGACGCGTTAACCTAACACAAGCCCAGTTGACGGCTCTGATCAACGAACGAGTTGCCGCAGCACTTGCAGCTGCACACGCAGGAGGTATATCCTGCAGTCCGAACTCATTCTCGGATCTTTAGGATCCTACTCTCGTGAACCAACCTTTGTGTTAAACTCTGTCTTTTCTTTCACCCACGATAGGTCAGCATATTCAGCCACCCGTGTGCACTTTTAAGACTTTCATGGACTGCCGACCAACTACTTTTAGCGGCACTGAAGGAGCAGTAGGTCTCCTACATTGGTTTGAGAAGCTAGAATCTGTGTTCGAAATGTGCGAATGCCCTGAGGCGCGCAGGGTGAAGTATGCTACTGGTACTCTCGAGGGTTTAGCCCTCACATGGTGGAACGCTCAGGTTCAGATGCTGGGGTTGGTTGCCGCCAACGCCACCCCTTGGGAAACTTTTAAGGAAATGATCAAGGAAGAATACTGCAGTCGTGATGAGATTCACAAACTGGAAGTGGAGTTCTTCAACCTCAAGATGACGGGGTCCGAAATTGAAGCTTATGTGAAAAGGTCGAACGAACTGGCAATTCTGTGCCCTACTATGGTGGATCCTCCCATCAAACGCATCGAACTATTTCTTCAGGGCTTAGTGCCAGAAATCCAAAGTCATGTGACTTCGGCGAACCTCGCCACCTACCAGCAAACTGTTCAGTTGGCTCACCGTCTCACGGACCAAGCGGTGGAGCAGAACAAGTTACCAAAACGCATAGGCGCTGCAACTACTTCTGGTACCTCTAGTGACAACAAACGGAAATGGGATGGAACTTCAAGTAAGGGTTCGACTTCTGTTCAGTCCCAGTCTCAGCAGAGAAAGACTGATGACCACAAGAGCCCCAATCAGCAATCGTCTGGTGGTCAAGGTCATGGTGGGTACAAAGGAAATCACCCCAAATGCAATCGCTGCAGCCTGCACCACAGCGGACCATGCACCAGGGGCAACTGTCATCGGTGCAACAAGCCTGGTCACGCTGCAAAGGATTGCAGGAGCTTATACCCCGCCAATCAGAATCGTCAGCAAGCTCAACAGAAGCAGCGCCAGCAGCAGCAGCAAGGTGATAACAAGGGGTGCTTTCAGTGTGGAGCTGAGGGCCACTTCAAGAGAGACTGTCCCCAACTGAACAGGAACCAGAACAACAACAACAACAACAACAATCACAACAATCAGGGGAATGGTAACAATGGGAACAACAACAACAATGGCGCCAGGGGGCGGGTGTTTGTGATTGGCCAAGGTGAAGCAAGGAATGACCCCAATGTTGTGGCGGGTAAGTTCCTTCTCGACGACTTTTATGTTTCAGTTTTATTTGATTCGGGTGCCGATACTAGCTACATGTCACTAGAAGTTAGTCGAATGCTTAAGCGTATTCCAACCCCTTTGAACAACAAGCACACCGTAGAGCTAGCAAATGGTAAGAGTTTAGAAGCCACACACATAGTCAAGGGTTGTAAACTTATTCTCGCTGACCAGACCTTCTTTATCGACCTCATTCCTATTGTCTTGGGTAGTTTCGACGTTGTCATTGGGATGGATTGGTTATCCCAACACCGAGCAGAGATTCTTTGCAACGAGAAGGTTGTCCGTATTCCAGGTTCCGGTGGTGAACCTCTCATGATTCATGGCGACAAGAGGAGTGCTGTTGAGAACGTCATTTCTCTCCTTAAGGCCCAAAAGTGCTTGCGAAAGGGCCACACTGCCATTTTGGCTCTCGTTACTGACACCTCAGAAAAAGAGAAGAAGATAGAAGATTTTCCAGTTGTACGCGATTATCCAGAGGTATTTCCTGAGGAATTACCTGGTCTTCCGCCTCATCGCCAAGTCGAGTTTCAGATCGAACTAGCTCCTGGAGCTGCGCCCATAGCCCGTGCACCTTATCGTTTAGCCCCATCAGAGTTGAAGGAACTCTCCACGCAACTACAAGAACTCCTGGATAAGGGATTTATTCGTCCTAGCTCATCGCCCTGGGGAGCTCCAGTGCTATTTGTGAAGAAGAAAGACGGTACCTTCAGAATGTGCATCGACTACCGAGAACTCAACAAGGTGACGGTGAAGAACCGCTATCCTCTACCGCGTATCGATGACTTGTTCGACCAGCTGCAAGGGTCGAGCTACTATTCGAAGATCGATTTGAGATCGGGTTATCACCAACTGAGAGTCCGGGAAGAGGACGTCTCCAAGACAGCTTTCAGAACTCGATACGGGCACTATGAGTTTTTGGTCATGCCTTTTGGGATGACAAACGCACCTGCGGTTTTCATGGACTTGATGAACCGAGTGTGCAAGCCTTACCTGGACAAGTTTGTTATAGTCTTCATCGACGACATCCTGATCTACTCTAAGAGTCGGGAAGAACACGAGCAACATCTGCGACTTATTCTGGAACTCCTTCGAACAGAACAGCTTTATGCAAAGTTCTCGAAATGCGACTTCTGGCTTCGAGAAGTCCATTTCCTAGGCCACGTGGTAAACAAGGATGGGATTCACGTTGATCCATCCAAGATAGACTCGATTAAGAACTGGCCTGCACCTCGTACACCAAAGGAAATTCGCCAATTCTTGGGTTTGGCGGGGTACTACCGGAGATTCATAAAGGATTTTTCTAAGATTGCACAGCCTCTCACCTCACTAACGCAGAAGGGCGTTGTTTATCGCTGGGGAAACGCACAGGAGTTGGCATTTCAGCACCTAAAGGATAGACTTTGTAGCGCACCTATCCTTTCCTTGCCGGAAGGCACAGACGACTTTGTGGTTTACTGCGACGCATCAATTCAGGGTCTTGGTTGCGTGTTGATGCAACGAGATAAAGTTATAGCCTATGCCTCACGCCAACTCAAGGTTCATGAAAAGAACTACACTACGCACGACCTAGAGCTGGGAGCTGTTGTTTTTGCACTTAAATTATGGCGGCATTACCTGTATGGTACCAAGTGCGCCATCTACACCGACCACAGGAGCCTCGAGCACATCTTCAAGCAGAAGGAACTGAATATGCGACAACGACGGTGGGTAGAACTACTGAATGACTACGAGTGCTCAATCAGGTATCACCCGGGCAAAGCCAACGTTGTGGCTGACGCCCTCAGTCGGAAGGACACCGCGCCTAAGCGCGTACGAGCTCTACAACTCACGATCCACTCTAGTCTCCCTTCCCAGATACGAGCTGCTCAGATAGAAGCACTGAAACCAGAAAACGTTAGGGCCGAAGCCCTACGCGGATCGAGGAAACGCTTAGAACAGAAGGAAGACGGTGCTTACTACGTGACGGGACGCGTTTGGGTCCCACTCTATGGCAACCTACGAGAGCTTGTGATGGATGAAGCACACAACTCTCGCTACTCGGTACATCCTGGATCGGATAAAATGTACCACGACATCAAAACTACGTACTGGTGGCCTAGCATGAAGGCCCACATAGCAACCTACGTCAGTAAGTGTTTGACTTGTGCAAGAGTCAAGTCTGAATACCAGAAACCCTCAGGCCTACTCCAACAACCAGAGATACCTCAATGGAAATGGGAGCAAATTTCCATGGATTTTGTCACTGGCCTACCTAGATCCCAGCGCGGGAATGATACTATTTGGGTGATCGTAGATCGACTCACAAAATCCGCACACTTCCTGGCTATCAAGGAGACGGATAAATTCTCCACTCTTGCAGAAATATACCTCAAGGAAGTTGTTTCGAGGCACGGGGTGCCCACCTCTATTATCTCGGATCGAGATGCACGTTTTACTTCAGAGCTGTGGCAAGCAATGCACAAATCCTTTGGCTCACGATTAGATATGAGCACAGCGTATCACCCTCAGACGGACGGGCAGTCCGAGCGCACTATTCAAACCTTAGAAGACATGCTTCGTGCATGTGTAATCGACTTTGGCAACCGCTGGGAAAAGCATCTGCCACTTGTGGAATTCTCATACAATAACAGCTACCACACCAGCATTAAAGCTGCTCCATTTGAGGCATTGTACGGACGTAAATGCCGGTCACCTCTTTGCTGGGCAGAGGTGGGAGATAGTCAGATCACTGGTCCAGAATATGTGGTAGACACGACCGAACAAATTGCCCAAATACGAAAACGCATGACGGCAGCTCGCGAACGTCAGAAAGTTTACGCCGACATGGGCAGGAAACCGCTTGAGCTCCAGGTTGGGGAGCGGGTACTACTCAAAGTTTCACCCTGGAAGGGTGTGGTTCGTTTTGGTAAACGCGGCAAACTCAACCCACGATACGTTGGACCTTTCGAAGTCATTGAGAAAATAGGTAGGGTAGCCTACAGACTGAACCTACCAGCAGAACTCGGTGCAGTTCACAACGTTTTTCACGTGTCGAATCTGAAGAAGTGTCCGTCAGATGAGACCCACGTAGTTCCTCTGAAGGAACTCACTATCGACGAACAGTTACGATTCGTCGAGGAACCAGTCGAAATCACGGACCGGGATGTTAAGGTCCTCAAGAGCACCAGAATACCTCTCGTTCGAGTTCGTTGGAACTCACGTCGCGGCCCAGAGTTCACCTGGGAGCGCGAAGATCAGATGAAACAAAAGTATCCCCAACTATTCGCAAACAGTACACCCACTACTGAGGCTGAAGCTACGGAATTTCGGGACGAAATTCCAGATCAACGGGGGGTAGATGTGACACCCCAGGAAAACCGGGAAAACCATACAACTTAACTAGCTTCCTCAGTGAGTGCCTACCAAATTTCGGGACGAAATTTCTTTCAACTTGGGGATGATGTGACAACTCGAAATTTAGAACCTTTCGTTGTACGTTTGAACACTAAGTGACTAACTAATTTGATGATTTAATGAATGATAAGTGAACCTTTATATGATTATGTGTTATGTTACATGTATGCTTGTGTGTATGTATGCGAGTATGTATATGAACCGAGACAACACGAACCCGACTCGAGACCATGTGGTCTCGAGTGAACAATGACTTATGGGCCGGTTGGGCCACACATACACACTTAGCCTATTTCGAAAGCCCATTAGGGTGCATTACTTGGAACTAGTATTTTACCCATATGGATAGCCAACATCACCACTTTTGAGCAACCTACACTCACCCACACACACACTCTCCTTCTCCCTCACTAGAACTCTAAGCCACAACACCCTCCTCCCTCACTCTCGGATCAAACCGGTGACCACAAGAGCTCTCGGATTCAAGCCTAAGACCTCCCTTGAAAACTCAACCGGTTAGTGTCCTTATGATGTTTATTGTTAAATGATAGTGTGGATGATATGATTTAACTAGTTAGTTGTATGCTTGATGATGTTGTGACTTACATGATGTTACACAAGGACTAGTCTACAATACATGATGAATTAGTGTTCAAGTAGTCGATTCATAAATGTTTTATGTTATGTGTTTACATTCGGTTGATGATGATTACATGATAATGTGTTGGTGATGTTAGGATGAATAATGTGTGCTTATGTATGAGTGTTATCGGCTTCATAGGGTTTGGATGTTGGTACAAGTTGGAATGATTTATGAATGGAAACCGTATGCTTGTAATCGGCTGTGGTATGTGCACGATTAGGACGATTCATTGTGTAGATATCATAGGGTGCATATTAGTGTTGATAGGTTGTTGATCATGATCCTTGTTGGGTTGAAGTTTATATGAATATTGATGAACATATGAAGAACATGATGAATATGATATGAACATGCTTTGAATATTTGAAAACTGATATGTTTGATCCAATTTGGTAAATTGTTAGACAAATAAACATGTTTAAGTGGATAGTACAAACTGTTTCATGAAATAGAATTTCTATTGCATAGTACACTGTACCGAATTAGCAATTGTCCAACCGAAACCTCCAGTTGCGACTCGAGACCGCCGCATGATGAGTCGAGATCCCCGGTTGCGACACAGATTGCGAGTCGCAAACACCTGGTTGCGACTCGAAACCACACTTGATCAAGCACAAATCTTATGACTCGAGATCTCGGTTGCGAGTCCAGTTGCGACTCGAAACCAAAACAGCATGAACCGAGACCGTGTTTGCGAGTCCAGTTGCGACTCGAAACCAAAACAGCATGAACCGAGACCGTGTTTGCGAGTCCGGTTGCGACTCGAGACCAGAACCTGCATCAGTTGCGACTCGAGACCAAGTGCATGTGCACACTGTTTGGGCTTGCACCCCATTACGGGCTTAATTGATTGGGCCGGACTCTTGGGCCTAATGCACAGACCTTATATGTTACTGTTGAACGTGAATGTTGATGAACTGCCATAGATGATACTTGAATGCAATGTGCTAGAAACATCCGTGTGCTACTTGGTCACGAACCTGACTTGTATGATACAACTATGATAGGACGCGAGTGACCACAATATTGCTTGTTTGACTTTTCTGTGTATCTACCGAGCAAACCAAGGTGAGTTCACACCCTCTACAAAGCATGGGATTCCCAGGGGTCGGGAATTGGGGTTAAGGAACATGGGTTCCTCGTCCTCCTTGGGTAGGACAGCAATGGTTCAGGAATGTAATTCCTCGTCCTCATGGACAGATAACTCGTACTAGACCAAAACTCTATCACGAACTCCCTCATTTTTTTATATCGACTTAATCGCCGGGCCAATGGCGAGCGGGTCATTAGTTAGATAGCACTATTTAGGTCTGACAAGCTTCACACCGTGCCGCAGAGGACGGGCGTGAACTAATGAATCTGGGGCACGTCAATGATGATAGACATTGACAGTTTCAGGGCACATAAACATGACTACAGTCAGCAGTCGATATGGTAACGAGTCTAGTGTATACATGGGGTAGCCCCCACGGCCGAAATGCCAGATAACTAACACGGGGTAGCCCCCACGGCTGGATAGCCAGAGTAACCGGGAATAAACAAGTCACGTTTTTAACTATGGGGTAACCCCCACGGCAGGATGCCAGCTAAAGGAAACTGTTTTCGAAACTACTTAAAACGAACACCCAACCGTGAACTCACTCAACTTGTTGTTGACTCGTTACTACATGCTTTGCAGGTCCTTAGGTTCTTAGCTGGAGCTTGCATGGAGGAGGATCGTTGTGGGACATGGACGACTGTGTGCCATGTTAAACTTTGAAACAATTAAACTTATGTTTTGATTTAAGACTTATGCTTCCGCTTGCAACTTAACTATGTTTTGTTGAACACCAATTGTATTGGTTGAACTTTTATAACTATGTGTTTGCTTGTTCAATATGATTGGTGGCTGGATCCTGGTCAGTCACGCCTCCAAGCGGTAGTACTCCGCAGGTGGATTTTGGGGGTGTGACAAACGACGCCAAAAGAGATCCGATCGTTTCTTGGTCTTGCTGGATATTATCGTCGATTTATTTCAAACTTCTCGAAGATTGTGGTTCCTCTCACTGCTTTGACTCAAAAGAATAAGCCTTTTGAGTGGGGATCCAAGCAAGAAGAAGCATTCCAAACGCTGAAACAGAAGCTTTGTGATGCTCCTGTTCTATCTTTGCCTGAGGGAAACGATGATTTCGTTGTCTACTATGATGCATCCAACTTAGGCCTTGGTTGTGTTCTTATGCAACGACGTAAAGTTATAGCATATGCGTCTAGACAATTGAAAGTTAACGAAAAGAACTAGACGACTCATGATCTTGAGTTAGGAGCTGTGGTTTTCGCACTTAAAATCTGGAGACACTACCTCTATTGCACGAAGTGTGTGGTTTTCACAGACCACAAAAGTCTCCAGCATATTCTTAATCAGAAAGAGCTCAACATGAGGCAACGTCGTTGGGTTGAACTCTTGAACGACTATGATTACGAGATTCGCTACCATCCTGGTAAGGCGAATGTCATAGCCGATGCGCTTAGTCGAAATGAGCGAGTCAAGCTTCATTATGTTCGAACTCTATCTGATCTCCAAACTCGTGTTCTTCAAGCTCAGCAATCTTGTGTGTCACAAGATTTGATAGGTAAGGAATTACCACATCAGCTTGAACTTAAACTCGAAGCGAAGGATGATGGTTTACTCTATTTCAAGGATCGTTTGTGGATTCCAAAACAAGATGATCTTCGCACTTTAGTGATGGACGAATCTCATAAATCTCGATATTCTATCCATCCTGGTGCTGATAAAATGTACAAGGATCTTCGTACTATGTTCTGGTGGCCTGGTACGAAGAAAGATGTTGCCTTGTATGTATCAAAATGCCTAACTTGTCTCAAAGTCAAGGCAGAACATCAACGACCTTCTGGTTTGCTTGTACAACCAGAGATACCGGTTTGGAAGTGGGAGAACATTGCTATGGATCTCATCACTAAGTTACCGCGTACATCTAAAGGTCATGATTTATCGATCGATTAACGAAGTCAGCTCATTTTATTGCGATTCGCGAGGATCTATCTACTGATAAACTTGCAAAGATTTATGTTGATGAGATTGTATCACGACATGGTGTTCCTTTGGATATCATTTCCGATCGTGATGCTCGATTTTCATCTCATTTTTGGAAGACCATGCAATCTGCTATGGGAACCCAACTAAATCTAAGCACTGCTTATCATCCCCAAACAGACGGACAATCTGAGAGGACGATTCAAACTTTGGAGGATATGCTTAGAGCATGCGTGACTGACTTTGGTGGTAATTGGGATTCTCATCTGCCATTGATCGAGTTCTCTTACAACAACAGTGATCATGCTAGCATTAATATGGCACCATTCGAAGCTCTCTACGGTCGAAAATGTCGTTCACCTGTTTGTTGGAACGAGACCGGTGAAGCTCAGCTTACTGGACCGGAGCTTGTTCTAGAAACAACAGACAAAATCAAGAAAATTCACGATAATCTTGTGACAGCTAGATGCCGTCAAAAGAGTTATGCGGATGTGTGACGTAAACCCTTAGAATTTCAAGACGGAGACCGTGTCCTACTCAAGGTGTCACCTTGGAAGGGAGTGGTGAGATTTGGAAAGAAAGGAAAACTTGCACCACGATATGTTGGACCATTTAAGATTGTTGAAAAGGTTGCCTATCAACTAGAGCTACCTCCAGAGCTTGGAAATATTCATCCGACTTTACACATGTCCAATCTGCGAACGTGTTTAGTTGACGATGATCTTCAGATTCCACTCGACGAAATCCAAATCGATGAAACGATTCACTTTGTCGAGAAACCTGTGGAGATAGTGGATCGTACATACAAACAGTTGAAGAACAAACGAATTCATTTGGTCAAGATTCGCTGGGATTCCAAACGTGGCCCAGAATTTACTTGGGAACGTAAGGACCAAATAAAGGCGAAATATCCGCAATTGTTCTCATAAGTTTCCTCTAGTTAAAATTTCGGGACGAAATTTCCTAAAGTAGGGGAAACTGTGACAACTGTGCTCTGTAATCGATGTACAAATGCAAAAAAATGTTAATTAGTAATAAAAAAATGTGTTTTGGTGTTATTATGTGTGTATTTGTGTTTGATGATTTTATGATTCGATTCAATTCTGATTTCAAGCTATAAATCGCTTTCTGGAAGGTTATACGCAAACTGGTGCGTAAACGCAGTCAGTTTAACACGACAAACACTTCGGAATAGTGACATAGGCTTAACATACCTAAAATAACCTTCACATAACTTAGAAATAAGTTTTGGATGGTTTGGTGCGTTGAAAACAAGTCTATTCGAATACAGGAACTATTTATGTCAAACAGCGAAACTATACTGAATTGTATGGTATTGAACAGTTCGGAACTTGATCATAAGCTAAACATACCATAAATCACCTAAACATAGCGTATAAATAATCTTTGAGGGGTTCGGTATGCGAAAACATGCTTATTTGATCTTACAGGGACTAAAAGTGTCAAAAACGACGTAAGTTTGCATTTTCGCACATATCTTACGTTCTGACCACATCTGGACATCCAAAATTTTTGTAGACACTAAAATATATTTATTTTAGTGATCGGCATGCAAAAATACCCTTCGTCGCTTAATTTGGTTCATTTTCGTGTCCGTTTGAGTTTCGTCGTAATTTACCGAACAACGCGACCGTACGACCAAACGAACCGACATCCGAGATATTTTTGAGCATGTTTTGAGTTCCCAATACTTAAACTTCATTTTAGAGCCTTGAAATGAGGTTAACGGGGCTTAAACGTGTCAAAAATGAGCCAAAATGCAAGTTTTACAAGTTCAGGGGCTAAACTGCAATTTCTAGAAAGTTGGCCAGGCGGCCCGCGTAAGCCTAGCCATATCCTTACGCGGCCCGTGTTAGACTTGCAGATCAGAAACATTGAATCTGGTCATTTAGCTCGAATTTGCTGGTTTTGATCTCTAGTTTTCAATGCTATGGGCTGGTTTGTGTGGAGAACAAGTCCCCCAATCCTTCCTTGACAAGTGTAAGGCCTAGATCATTCCCTCTTCTCCAAGGAATGATTCTAACGGTTTGCGAAAACTATAAATAGCCCAACCCTTTCATTCATTCATTGCTCATTTCTCTCATTCTCTTCTCTACAATCTGAATTGGGAGCTTTCTAATCTGATTGGAAACTTATTCTTGGTAGAAAAGATAGCTAGGAGCCTTTGTAAGTCTTCTTTCATGCTTATTCTTTATGTTTAAGCAGAAAGTCAAGCAGTTTGGCCAATATTTTGACTTTCGGTTTTGACCATTAATTGGTCAAGTCGAAGTTCAATTGAACTTTGCAACGTGATTGTAATCACGATGGTTATAATCCTTAGCGATTATACCTACTGATTACCACGTTAACTAGGCGTAGTGACAAGTCAAAGTTCCGGTCAAAATGTGTTTTAGCACGCATTTTGCAACGACACTATTTTCGGGTATCAAAACCCATTGTTTTGATACCAAATCAGTTTTCTAAGTAGGTTAAACATGTTTTTACATGTTTAAATCATCACTATTAGTATAGTGCTTGTTTAGGGTCGTAAGTTAAGCGGTCTAAACAACAGCTTAGACTTTCGAACCCGACCCGTTTGGTCGATCAATAGGATCCGATCAAGCTTGATTAGTGACCATAGTTGCATAGGGAATAACCTTCCAAGGTTATACCTTATGGTCACTTTGGTTTAATTAGTTGTATGATAGGTAGTTTATATGCCTTAGGTAAATGACCAAAATACCCTTTTCATGCATAATTAGTAATTAAGCATATGTAACATAAACTTTTGACACGTAACTGATTATGCAACATATTTAAACATGTTTAGGCATATAATACTTAGCATAGGACTAGTTAGACATCTCGAACGCGCGTTTGCGCACACGACGTGTTAAGGTAGCATAAGCTACCTAAACGGGTCGTAACGGGTCGAAAGCACTTAGATTAGGTTCCGATTTAGAATGTAGGCTTTGTTAAACCATATCACATGAGTTCCAACACTCATTTGGTTTACAAGACCTCATTCTATCCGATCTTCCGATTTAGGTGTCGATTTATTTACTATTGATCCGATTACTAGGTACTACTTGAATTTCCTTGGTTTGTCTGAGCTTCGCTAAGTTCTTTAGATCAAGGATATCCTATCATTCAATGTGAGTACATAGTTCCCCTATTTTACTGTTTTCAATTGTTTTGGGGTGATTCATATGTATTAAAACGATTTCGATATTTTAACGATGTTTTCAAAAACGATTAAGATGGTTTATATTAAACTAATAACGATTTCGATAATGTGAACGAACTTGTTGGTTGTAATTACATAACGAATGACATTCATTAGCATTGATCAAGCCGACCAGTATTAGGTTATGGTACCATAGGATCTAACAAATGCCGTTATCAGACTACACCCATGGTTATGTGTGGGGGTTATGTAGGTAACGACTGAATCTGATGATTGTTAACTTACCCTTTGGTGGTTTGTTAATGCGATAGACGAGGTAGTCGAGTCACGAAGGTTTGAATGTTTTTAGCGAGACGACCAAAAGTAGTTTCACAATTAAAACGAATACGATTTTGGGACGAATTAAACGATTTGGAAACGATTTGAAACGATGTCATACAACGAGGTTTTCAAAATGATATAAACCATACGAGTTTTATTAACGAATTTTTACAAGATGTTTTACGAATTGGTTTACTAAAACAAATGTTTTTGGGTTAAGAATCATGGCTACGAGATTTTATAAGTTATAACCATCTTGATTTGAGTTGGTTAATCATGTTGCAATATTATATACTTTTCAAAACAAGGTTTTCGAGGTATTGCAATATATATAAACGAGCCATGATTCCGATACTCTTATAAAACCTATGTGCTCGCCAGCATTTCTTTGCTGACTTTGTTTTTACATATGTTTCAGGTGATGTTGCGTGATGATTGCTAGGGAGCATGTTCACTTAGGATTTGGACGTGGCCTTAGTGACATAAAAACGATATTAGATGATGTTTAATTTGTTTGTTTGGTTTTAAGACAATGTAAATTACTTAATGAATCAATAAAACGAAACTTTTAATTACCATGGTTGTGAAACGATGATTCTGTTACAACACTCCCCGACGTTTCCGCCACGGTTTGTTGTTTTAACGTGGTCGGGGTGTGACAAAAAGAAGGAAGCGATAAATAAGTAAATTGTTCAAACAACTTGACATAAAGCTAAAATCTGAGTTATTATTGTTAAATAGAATATATAATACTTCATCTTTTATACAAAAAAATATACGTTGCTACAAATAAAAAAAATACGATGATTTATGATAGCCTAAGACTATGAGCACCAACTATTTGATACTCAGAATGTCATAGAACAATACCTACTGTGATACCATATTTCATAAAATGTTGGTACAAAATCTACCTTATTATCCAAGGACCAAATTCGCCAGAAAGTCACAACATTGAATACCGATTCAAACTCGAATAGCCGAGTGATTAGGAACTGATTGAAAGAACAATTGCTGAAGAACAACGGCCGAAGATTGAAATCTAAAATCTGCTAAACAAAACCCTATAATTTAGAACTAAAGCAGAAACATGATTAGACACCCTTGGAATCATAATTTGTTTCCAAAAGTGATCACAAGCTCCATGGTATAAAACTATGCTACATTAAAATCCAAACGTCGTATAGATCAACCATGTAGTTCAAAAGAACAGTAACAAATATGCCATAGATGAAATAATAGATAACAAAAATCAAATACACCACTAGAGCACATAGATTCAAATGATGAATTTAATATATCAACTTTCTAAAGTACAAGAAGAATAACAATATTTTTAAATGTTTCCTTGCCAGCCTTCATACTCCTTAACAGGGATCCCTATTAAAGAGCCGCCACAACCCTAAACATGTTGAAACTGTAGGAAGCTACCAGCGTGCCACACACAGAAGGATGCAAAACCTGCAAGAAATCACAATAAAAAAACTACCAAGACACGTACAATTAGACCTTATGTTACATGTTAAGCAAAATATTTAATTGTCAAAAGTTAGAGGGTTATTATTGTAACTAGTAGAATATATATAAGCCTCTTTGTATTCAATATTGAGATTATGAATGAAATTATGAGTTGATATGATATCAGAGCCTATCAACTTGTAAACCCTAAACAACCCCAACTGTAATAGATGCCGTCAACCAGCCGACCAACAATAGCTGCCGTGATATTTTATGATAGCTGACGTCAACCCCAATTAAATATGGATGCCCCCCACTACGCCGTCAACCTCTGTTATATTAAATATTGTCGTCAAGTTTGCATTCCTCTGTTATATTCAAGTTTCCCCCCACTATGAATGAAAGTAAGTTTGCATTCAAGTATTCATTCCTCTGTTATATTAAATATTGTCGTCAACCTCAAGCGAATTATATTCCCCACTATAGTTTTTCTTTTCGAACGATAATAGGGATTGGCCACCTCCTCTGTTTGCTTCCAATTATTTATATCCATTTAATTCGAACAAGTTTATAATAGCAATCAACGAACCATCAGCCAACCATCGACCTGCAGGTATCAAAATCACTGTTTTACTCATCATGACAATGATTACTGCTTTCAGTATTCACGAACGTACATCCCATAATTCCCACAAGTTTGCATTCAATCTTACACCAAACAATTATGGCTATTTGAAAGCCATGATGGAACCATTTTTAAAGGCCAATGGATTATATTGTTATGTTGACAACACGTTATCTTACCCGGAAGAGAAAATTACAACCGGTAATGCTACTACTACAAACCCTAATTTTACAAACTGGATTGCTAATGATGCACATGTCCGCATGATCATTATATCAACCGTTTCCAAGTCTTCGTTTCAACACATCCAAGGAGACACGGCTCGGGAAGTGTGGTTAAGTCTAGCACGTGCATATGCTCCTTCGAATTCATCTCATGAGTTCACACTAAAAACGCAACTTTTAAAGATTTCAATGAAAGATGGTGAAAAAGTTATTGATTATCTCAGCCGTGCTCAAGAATATGCAACAGCTCTTGCAAATATTGGTGAACCTGTCAAAGATAAAGATCTCGTCATGCTTACTATAGCCGGTTTGTGTGAGGAATACCACGGTTTGAAAAGCAACCTTCTTGCCCGCTCCCCACCGGTTCAATTTAACCTGCTTCACGGCATGATTGGTGATCATGAATATATCACTCGGTCCACTATTTCTTCAATGTTACCACTGCCGCAACAACTTCTTCCCAGGCCCCTGATTTGGCTTCGATTCAGCAGCAGATTACCAACCTTCAACTTTTGGCAAACCAACTTGCTTCCACAACTCAACCGTCGGCATCACCATCGGCTCCTCAGGCCAACTATGCTAATCGGTCAGCTTCTTCAAGACCGACCCGTGGATACGGTCGGGGCCGTGCGTTTTCTCGCGGGGGCCATGGCCGTGGTGGTTCACAAGGCTCTCGCCAATTTGCTTGGGTGTCCACTCAAAATATGGTTTACGGTCATTGCAATAGATGCGGTATTGGTCATATTCTCTCACAGTGCCCGAATCACACTGGCTCTTCTCGTGGATCACCTCAAGTGAATTATGCTAACTCTGAGACGGGCTCATATACTACTTGGACATCGGATACAGGCGCTAATTCCCATGGTACTCCTGATCTTGCTAGTATGGACAACTCGGACGTCTATTACGGTAACGACTCCCTCTATGTTGGTAATGGTAACTCTCTTCCAATTCTTCGTGTCGGTTCAAAATCCTTTTTTACCTCAAACAAAAACTTACAACTTAACCACATACTTCATGTCCCGGGCCTACAACATAATCTACTTTCCGTTCACAAATTTTGCAAAGATAATAACGTTTTATTTGAATTTCACACTTCTTTTTTGTTGTGAAGGACGAGGCTACCAAGGCTATCCTCCTCACGGGCCCTAGTGACCAGGGTCTCTACACCATTCGCCTACCTTCTTTTCAACCGGTTTCCAAGATGGCGTTCACTGCTTTTCGAGCTCCATCTACTATGTGGCATCAACGACTTGGGCAACCTCACTTTCGAGTTTTTCAACATATTGTTAAAACATTTTCTTTACCTGTTTCTGACAAACTTTATTCATCTTTGTGTACTTGTTGTCAATTGGGAAAAATGTCCAAACTTACTTTGCCTATTTCATCTTTTCGAAGTAAAAACATACTTGATTTGGTTTATTGTGATGTTTGGGGCCATACTACCCTTTGACGGTTATCATTATTTTTTGTTATGTGTTGACCATCATACCCGCTATATGTGGTATTTCCCGCTCATGCAAAAATCTGACGTTTTTACCACCTTTACAAATTTTGTTCGCCTAGTTGAACGCCAATTTAACACCAAACTAAAAAGTGTTCAAACTGATTGGGGTGGCGAGTTTCGGAACCTTACTCGGTTTTTTACATCCCATGGTATTTTACATCGTTGCTCGTGTCCTCATACGAGTGAACGGAATGGCGTTGTCGAGCGTTGCCACCGCCACGTCGTAGAAACCGGTCTCACCTTACTAGCCCAATCCAAACTACCTCAAACTTTTTGGTCATTCGCTTTTCAAACCGCTGTCTACCTCATCAATCGTCTACTTTCTCGTCTTTCCTCAAACAAATCCCCATATCAACTAGTTTTCCAACGTCCTCCCGATTACTCATTTCTTCGAGTCTTCGGATGTCTCTGTTTTCCTTACTTACGTCCATATAACCAACGCAAAATTGATTTTCGTTCTACTCCTTGTATATTTCTCGGTTAAAGCTCGTCTCATCATGGATATCAATGCCTTGATCAAACTACTCACCGAATCTACATTGCTCGCCATGTCCGATTTAACGAGCATGTTTTTCCCTCCCTTACTGAACCCTCCATTGACCCTCCTTCATCCTCCACAGCCGCCACTTCCTTTTCTACAATTCCTGATCCGCCATTAACCATTTTTGATAACCCATCAAATCCTACAACCGAACCATCGCTACCCACCCCTCCTATTTCCGAACCTGTCCAAACCGCCCCTATTCCACAGACCACCACCACCAAACCTACTTCCTCTCCTTCGCAACCGTCCACGCCCTTTTACCGACCTCCTCACCTTCAGCCACATCCTAAACCCCGAAAAATTTTTGACCCTTCAGCCAATATCGCCACTACCGCTACCTTTCCTTCTGAACCAACTTCCTTTACTGTTGCCAACGAATTCATGGAGTGGCGTCAAGCCATGGCAGCCGAGTTGCACGCACTACATAGAAACAGAACATGGCCGTTAGTTCCTCCGGTTCCAAATTCTAATGTTATTGATTGCAAGTGGGTTTACAGGTTGAAAACTGGTCAGTATGGGAACCTGACTAGACACAAGGCTCGATTGGTAGCAAAGGGTTTTTTACAGCAGTCTGGCATTGATTATCATGAGACGTTCATCCCCGTTGTCAAACCAGCCACCATCCACAAGGTTCTTTCTCTTGCCGTCTCTAACAATTGGTCTCTCAAACAACTTGATGTGCAAAATGCGTTTTTACACGGTGATCTACATGAAATGGTTTACATGCGTCAACCACCGGGCTTCGAGGATCCTAAACATCCTCATCATGTTTGCAAGTTGCACAAATCCCTTTATGGCTTAAAACAGTCGCCCAAGGCATGGTTCACCAAACTCTCAAACGTCTTACAGCATCTTGGTTTTCATGGTTCCAAAAACTGATCCATCATTATTTATCCTTAACAACTTAGGTACACAGGTTTATCTACTCATTTACGTGGACGACATCATCATTACGGGCAACGATCCCAACACAATTAATCGCATCATTGCCTCACTTGGTCAGCAGGTGTCTCTCACTGACATGGGTCGTCTTACTTACTTTCTTGGTATTGAAGTTCTTCACACCTCTTCGGGTCTTATCCTATCTCAACGGAAGTACATTCAGGAACTTATTGATCGAGCCAGGTTAAAAGATTCGAAACCGCTTGCAACACCTACAAATGCCAAAGCAAATACGATAACCAAGGACGACCCACTTATGCCCGATCCTACAAGATATCGTCATTGTGTTGGAGCACTTCAGTATGCTACTTTATCTCGGCCCGACATTGCCTACGATGTCAACAGGGTCTGTCAGTTCATGCATGAACCTCACGAATCCCATTGGACGGTTGTCAAACGTATAATTCGCTATCTCAAGGGAACGTCTCAACTGGGCCTTCGTTTTACATCGAACTCAACGTCTACATTACATGCCTTTGCTAATTCACATTGGGGTGAGCGGTTGGTTCCTGTTACAGCATATTCGGATTCTGATTGGGCTGGTTGCCCGGTCGACCGTCGATCCACGGGGGGCTATGCTATCTTCTTGGGTTCAAACTTAGTATCATGGTCAGCTCGTAAGCAAAAACTGTCTCTAGGTCGTTTACTGAATCCGAATACAAGGCTATTGCTGATACGGTTGCTGAACTAATCTGGCTAAAGTCTCTTCTACAAGAACTGGTGTAACACCTCAAAAATTCACGTCCTATAATGTGTAGACACGTGTCGTATGTTTA
The DNA here is from genome assembly GCA_030545235.1 of Helianthus tuberosus. NCBI lineage: Eukaryota > Viridiplantae > Streptophyta > Magnoliopsida > Asterales > Asteraceae > Helianthus > Helianthus tuberosus. Next base: position 20,938 of record JARYGA010016880.1, read on the forward strand.
AACGTGTGAAAGAATATTATGAAAGGACTAAAGTTGACAAACATGGAAAGTATGTGATTTTACGGGTTCTGAATGTCAACAGTGAATAAATATACTTCATAATAACCCTACATGATGTTTATACCTTCAAACGAATAAATCATGGATCATACGAAGCTAAAAGTGAGAGATTACAAACTACAGGGGTTAAATGTGTCAACATGTTTAAAGATATACCTCTGAGTGACCTTTTGACAAACCCGAAGCTTTGTAACGGTTAATTATGCTCACTAGAATATATGGTTTAAATTTCGTAAAGTTTCGTTAACGTATGAGAAAGTTATGATCAAGTTCGTGTGCGAAGGGTTAAAGCGTAAACGTTGAAAGTTATGACTTTTCGGGTTAACCGGAAGTGTCCAGGGACTTGGCAAAGTGGGTATAAGTCCTAAGGCCCTTATGGGTATATTATAAGGGGTCAAATTGCAAGTTTCTAGCTCAATTGACCTTTCGGAAGGGCCAAGGGGTGTGATGCAACATCAAGAAAACGTTTTTGGCAGATCAGAAGGTCCATGCGGCCCGCATGGACAATGAAGAAACGGGAGGCGGGCCGCATCAGGTGCCCAGAAGTAGAAAAACGTGACAGACACCTGCAAACGCGGAAAACCGATCCTTTTTCGACATTAATGCAAGGTGGGCGACCCCTAAACAGTCCTATACACTAGGAACACATGTTGGAAGGTTGTGGTCAGCTGATAGACTTGTTTGTCAATGTTTTGTGGTGATTGAAACCACTATAAAAGGGCCTTCAAGTCACAAACATTCCTCAAACCATTCTCTTGCAATCTGATCAATTCTGGAGCTCAAGTCTGCTCTCAACTGATCATAACTCGTGCATAGAACTCTTGTAAGTCTGCTAGTCCTTCTTTAATTGAGTTTAGCTTAGTATTTTAGCTAAAAGTCAAACCGTCGTAATTACGGTTTGACTTCGAGATTAGTCAATAGTGGCTTAGTCGTATCTCGAATTAAAAGTAGTTATATGTTGGTATTTATGTGGGTAATAAAACCTCAAAAGGGTTTCCCCTGATCACCAGTCTAACCAGGTCAAAAGTCGGGTCAAACTTATATTTAAAAAGTCAACAGGAAGTCTAAAATGCCATTTATGCATAATTAACATTGTAGATCATATACAACCTGTTGGATCATTGTTATAACTTAGTAATAAGTGTAAGAACAGGTCTAAACATGTTCAACCCGACAATTTCCTGTTTAGACCCGGTTCGGAACCGAAAGTCACATAGTTTGACTTTCACTTTGACTTTCAGTTCTGACCCGTTTAGGCATGTTTTAGAAATGCCTCAGAGCTTTAATTGGACTAGGTTACACGTTAGAATAACCCTGTATGATCATACACCTTGGTTCATTAGTTATCCAATTAATATGCATGTTTCCGTTAATTGCCCATATGTTGACCATTATGCCCTTATTGCCTTAAAACGTGATTTTTGGAAATGTAAAAGAGTAGAAACTTTAATTACTGATGTATAAACAGGTATGCAAAGTTTGACATCAATTTGAATTGTAGATTAAGAGTTATGCTCATTATCGCAAAATGAATGCTTTATATTAATAAAATGGCGTAATTAGCGTATAGCCTACTTAAACATACTTTTTGATATCAAATCTTTTACCCACTGATGTAATATATTATTTTGGGATTTTTAAAGATTTTTAATTAATTTTAGGCTGAGCATAACTCATAGTCGTAGGCTTAACCCGGTAATTGTCGGTTTTGCCCTTACGGGCCATAAAATGAGTTTTACATATCTAAACGACCCCAAACCTTTTGCCACTGATTAGTTATGATAAATACATTATTTTAGACCTTCTGGACTAATTAAAATATCAGCTTTAGGTATTGAACCCGTAAACAGCTCCTAATCGCCTTATTTAGCGTTTTTAGCGCATAGTATGTACTAATACTATTTTTAAACATACAAGGGTGATACCTACTGATGTTTTAGTCAAATTATAACATTTTAACAGTAAGCAAAAGTTGGTCATCTCAAACTTCAGTTTTGAGCTTTTCGGCTTATGTGAAATTACCAAAATACCCCTACGGGGCATAGTTTGGTTATAGTTGATAAATTTCACATATCTAAAATACCTTACTGTTATAAATCAGTAAACTAAGTATTTTTGCTGATTATATCAGACCTGTAACTCAGTTAAACATTTAAACTCTTTTATAAACATTTAAATGACCAAACTACCCCTACAGGGCCTAGTTTGTGTTTTAAACACGTTTCGGGCATAACGAAAGACATCTTACTGATGTCACAACATATTTGAGGCATAATTAACTTAGGAAACCTGTATATAGCTCTCATGAATACCCGTCACGCTTATTACGCGTACGGTTCGGTTTATGTAACAAGTTTACATAAATTAGCCGAAACGGGTCAAACCTTAACGGTTTTATCTCAAAATCCAGAATGTGAATAATAAACCCATACTAAACAAGTCTCTGAACTTGTCGGGTCTAAATCACATTCTATCCGGTCTTCGCTTAATCGTGCGTACGAACCGTATATTTGAAACTAGCCGGTCTAAGCTTAAGCTTAATTAAAGACCCGTTAGGATTCTAATAGGTTATTATAAAACCTTCGTTCCAGATTAGGAGGACCAGTAAAAGCTACGAGCATTTTGCTTATTGTGATTTATACATTACTCAGGTAAATACTTTTAACTTATTTTCCCTATACGGGCTTGGGTTACGGTATATAGCATACCGCTTGATCGAGCATCAAATCTCCACAGTTTAGTGGGTAGTTGAATAATTTGACCGGCTCGTTTAAACAGTCTTGTTTACTTAAAGCCTTTGGGGGGGTTAATGACCATGTCCCGGATATCCTTGGCATCATCTTACGAGATGGCCATGACCTGAGCACGGGGTGTAGGCGTACACCCGTCAGTGTATAACTCTATGATGTGGTGTGTCTATTGATCTTTAACCCGGACAAGATCCGGGCTACTGAACGCACAAGTAACATGTAATTCGTTCACAAGATTATAATATTAAATAATTCTCCCAAGTTATAAAAATGTTTATGCCATGTGCACCCAAAAGAAATTTTTAAATCATTTTTTTCAAAATGAGTCAGTTGATTGTATTTACCAGTGTAAACTGACGTATTTTCCCAAAAAGACTGAATGCATGTACTAAACGAAATTGGCTGGATTGTCTCCTTAGCATCAATAAAAGTCTCGCAAGCTTAGGATGCCTGAAGTCTGTTGAACTATTGTTTCTATTTTATTTCGATCCGTTCTGTGGATAAACATCCGAACATTGTGATACTTGATATTACAATAATTTATTCGGTTGTATTATATCTTTAAATTTGCTTCCGCTGTACATATTAAATATTGTGTTGTTTGACTATTACGTTGCCAACCACATCACGATACTCCCCCACCGGGCCCACTGGTGACACGTGGAAATCGGGGTGTGACAGGTTGGTATCAGAGCCAACACTGAGGGAATTAAACACTAGCCTTTTGTGTTTAATCTCAGTTACACAATTGCACATATCTAAACTTTCGAGTCTAGACATATAACATAGGACAAATTCCACTTTGTTTGGTTTTGTGTTGTCCTTTATTTTATTTATTTCTTGTCGTTATCTTATGCTATTTTGACAGGCTTAACAAAGATGCCTCCAAGATTTTTCCGTAGAAGAGGATGAGGAAAGGGGCCGATTACCGCCCTCAATGATAATGAAGCAGGACCCTCGAATGTTCGAGCTCCGTCTAACACGGAGAGTGACGATCCACGCCAAAACAGAAGAAATCTATTTGAGCCGGCTAGACGGTCGGTTTCTCATAGCTCGACACCTCCGGTCCAAAACCCTTATGGACCACAGCCAGATTATGAGCCCAACAATCCGCAGCCCTCCTACATACCACTTCAGCGATCTTTATCGCATCATTCATTTGGTGACCCCACACCCATCTTCTGAGGCCAATTTAATCCGGCCAATTACCTACCAGGACCCGTGGGTTTTAACCCACTAGGGCCAGACGATCACTTCTCCGGTGATAATGCGGACGACATGGACGAGGATACGGACCCCGTCGAACCCGCAAGTGGCACACCAAACCATCCGATCGAAATCTCCGACGGATCTTCATTCCACGGATCACCTTATGTTGGTCCGGATAGCTTTCAGGCGATGTTCACCCGGCACGAGTGGTACTAAACACCTCCTCACCATTCGTCGCCTCATGAGCAGCAGCAGCCGCAGCATCATCAAGATTCCTCTGAGGATCACCGATTTGTGGCAGTTACGCCACCACCTCCACCGCCACCAGTACAGCCGGCACCTCCTCAACCGCCAAGGCGTAGGAGAACTGGTGCCCGAATGTCGTCACGAGCAGGGGACTTCCATTTTAGTTCCCCACATCAGTCCAGTGGCAGCCATTATCCGCCACATCAGGAGGACCCACAAATGGGTGGACCTTCACAACCAGCTGTACCACAGCCACCGCCAATGGGTTTTGACAACCCAATTCCAGCGTATACGGGTTCCATGGCATATAACCCGTTTGAACCGCCAAATCACCACAACTATGGTTACGCGGAGGCCGACCCTTACCTGGTAGCAGCGAACTACAACACCCAAGGACCCTATGGAGATCCATGGGGAGTAGGGTACCCAACACATGGGTACCAGATACCTCCTAGGCCTATTATTCGGACTCATTCGCAGCCGCCTAGGTTCTCACCACCTGAGCATGAAGAACTCCTTCAGAGGTTGAATCAAGTTGAACGGGAAGTTCACGAGGACCGCAGGGAGAGACAGACCTTCTTCCAAGGATTAGTAGGCTTGATCAAAGGGAAGAACACGAAGGATCATTGAATCCTTCCATTTTCTGTATAAGCCCATGCGTGGGTGTATTTGATTGTTAAGCCCCTACGTGGGTATTTATGTTTGTTTGTTTGCTTTGAGCCCCTGCGTGGGCCTATTTTCAATAAACCCCTACAACGGTATGTTATTGTATAAGTCCCTGCGTGGACTATTATGTTTAAGTCCCTGCGTGGACTATTATTCTAGTTTGACCCCTGCATGGGTACGAGTGTTGTTTGACCCCTGCGTGGGTAATTGTTTGTTTGAAAAGACCCGTTTAGGGCAACATGTAACCTATGTATAATTAATGGAATGTTTGTTTTATGAATTTCATGTTTGCCATTTTGTGCATAAATAATTTATAAATGAAATAAATAAATTAAAATCATTCCTTTTGAAATAATCTGCCTATGTAATTATTAATTAAGAATCTTAGAGTGTGAAACCTAGCCTAGGGTCAATTATAAGACCGGGCCAAGATGGTAAGACCTGTTTAAAAGATTCAAATCCCTGTTAACATCTTAAAACATGTTAACACTCCTGGCAGATGTGATTCGTTAAAATCACATGTCATTTTTATATGTATAAGGATTCTTTAGAAGATTCCTAACCCAATTTAATGATCTCTGAATCATGGGTTAAGATCATCAATCAAGAAGATCATATTTTTACCATACGTGGGTAATATAATGCCTACGGGCCTTGCTCATTTCTACATGAGCCAAAAAGACAGTGGTAGCTATGACTCCCTGTCAAATAAAGGTAATAAACTAGGTTCAAACCTCAAATGCTTTGATTCTCTGAAATCCTAGCATATAATTTATAATTTTCCATCTGACTAGGCCTTTGGTGCCACGAATAAAACTGTTATTGTTTTATAATTAAGATAAATTACTATAGAAATCCTAAATAAATTTGATTAATAAATTAACCAAATATGGTCTCTGTTTACCATGGTTAATGAATTACCCTAAGGGGGCAATTCCATAATAAACTCCCAAATAAACTATTGTCCTTGTTTTCTGCAACAGTTCAATTGAAATGGCTAACTCAGACGAGGGTAATAGTCATCCAGCGGAGGTTAATAATGACGCCCGAATTAATCTAACTGGTGCGGAATTAAAAGCGATCATAGACGGCGCTGTTACACAGGCTTTGCAAAGGCAGTATGAAGAGTACAGTGGGACTCGTAGTAGGACCCAATCTACATAGCCTTCAAAGCCACCGTCCAATAATGACGACCCGAAGAAAAACAATGATCGACGATCCTCGAACCACAGTGCTCCATCTCAGCAGGTTATACGTAATCAAGGGCCCCGTGACAAGGGTTGCTCGTATAAATATTTTGTTTCTTGCAAGCCCCGGGATTTCACTGGGGAGAAGGGAGCCATTGACTGTATGACATGGCTGGATGAGATGGATACGGTTGTAGACATCAGCGGATGTGCTGAGAGAGACGTGGTCAAGTTTGTGTCGCAGTCTTTTAAGGGTGAAGCGTTAGCATGGTGGAGATCTCTGATTGAGGCCACCGGAAAGATCCCATTGTATAATATGTCGTGGGATCAATTTGTTGCCCTCATCAAGGAAAATTTCTGCCCTCAGCATGAGGTGGAGAAGATAGAGTCTGATTTTCTATCATTGGTGATGACAAACCTCGACTGTCAAGCTTACCTAACGAGCTTCAACACTATGTCTCGTTTGGTTCCATACCTGGTAACCCCGGAACCAAAACGGATAGCTCGTTTTATCATTGGTTTAGCCTCCGAGATCAAGGCAAGCGTAAAAGCTTCTCGGCCAGCGACTTTTAGATCAGTAGCTGACATTTCCTTATCCCTCACCCTAGATGCGGTCAGGCAGAGATCGCTGAGGAATAAGGAGGCCGAGAAGAGAAAGCGTGAAGATGATGGTTCACGAAGGTCGAACAAGAAACACCGTGGGAACGGTGACAACAAGAAAGGATCTGAGTCGAGGAGAGATGGGCATAAGACTGATGAGAAGCCCAAATGCAAAATTTGCAAGAAGCAGCACTATGGAAAGTGCAGACTTGAGTCAAACTCACAGACTCAGTCAAAATCTTATGCTTGTGGTATTTGCAAGTCCACGGATCACAAAACCTTGGATTGCAAGAAGATAAAAGACGCAATGTGCTATCGTTGCAATGAAAAGGGCCACATTAAAACCAACTGCCCTAAGTACAACAAGAAGCCTGAAGAGGCTAAGAAGACTAATGCTAGAGTCTTCAGAATGGATGCGAAAGAGGCTGTGCAAGACGATAATGTCATAACAGGTACCTTCCTTGTAAATGATGTCTTTGTAAGAGTACTTTTTTATTCAGGCGCAGATAAGTCTTTCGTAGATCATAAGTTTTGTAAATTGTTGAATTTACCTGTCAAAACCTTAAGCGTAAACTATGAGGTAGAGTTAGCAGATGGTACCATAGAAACCGTCTCAAATGTGTTAGATGGATGTGTTATATCCATTAAGAACCATTCTTTTCCCCTGTCTCTACTTCCGTTTAAGTTGGCCGGTTTTGACATAGTTCTGGGTATGGACTGGTTATCTCATAACCAGACCCAAATTGTCTGTAACATGAAGCAAGTAGTGATAAAGACTCCGTCTGGTGAATCACTTACCATTCGGGGAGATACCCAGTATGGGCTACCTGAGCAAGCGACTATGCTCAAAGCTTAAAAGTGTTTAAAGAGGGGTTGTGTCATCTACATGGCACAAGTGATTATTGATGAGCCCAAACCAAAGATAGAAGACATTCCTGTCATCTCTGAATTCCCAGAAGTTTTTCCGGAAGAACTACCTGGTTTGCCACCAGATAGGCAAGTGGAATTCAGGATTGATATCATCCCCGGAGCAGCACCAGTTGCCAGAGCACCCTATAGGCTGGCGCCCACAGAAATGAAAGAATTGAGGACACAGCTAGATGAATTACTAGCCAGAGGTTTCATTAAACCTAGCTCGTCGCCTTGGGGAGCGCCAGTCCTATTTGTCAAAAAGAAGGATGGATCGATGCGTCTGTGCATCGACTATCGTGAGCTTAATAAGGTCACGATAAAGAATAGATATCCTTTGCCTAGGATCGACGATTTGTTCGATCAGTTACAAGGAGCCAGTTATTTCTCGAAGATTGATTTGAGGTCAGGCTACCATCAACTGAAGGTTAGAGATGAAGACGTGCATAAAACTGCATTTACGACTCGTTATGGTCATTACGAGTTCCTAGTGATGCCTTTTGGGCTCACCAATGCACCGGCCGCGTTCATGGATCTCATGAATCGCGTTTGCAAGCCGTACTTAGATAAATTTGTCATCGTCTTCATTGACGACATTCTCATTTATTCAAAGAACCAAGCTGACCATGAGAAACACCTTCGATGTATTCTCAAACTCCTGCATCAGGAGAAGCTCTATGCCAAATTCTCTAAATGTGAATTTTGGCTACGAGAAGTCCAATTTCTTGGACATGTGGTCAGTGAACGTGGTATCCAGGTGGATCCCGCTAAAGTTGAAGCTGTTATGAATTGGCAAGAGCCAAAGACGCCTACGGAGATTCGTAGCTTCCTGGGATTGGCAGGATATTATAGGCGTTTCATTGAAATTTTTTCAAGGATTGCTGCACCCCTAACTTCCTTGACCAAGAAGAAAGTAAAGTTCGTTTGGGGCTCTAAGCAGCAAGAGTCCTTTGATGTTTTGAAACAAAAGTTGAGCAACGCTCCTGTGCTTACATTACCTGAAGGCACTGAAGAATTCGTAGTTTACTGCGATGCTTCACACACCGGCATGGGGTGTGTGCTTATGCAGAAAGGCAAGGTTATTGCCTATGCATCACGACAGTTAAAGGTGCACGAAAAGAATTACACCACCCATGACTTGGAATTGGGTGCCGTTGTGTTCGCACTGAAACTGTGGAGGCATTATCTTTATGGAATCAAGTTTGTGATCTATTCTGATCACAAGAGCCTCCAGCATCTGTTTAATCAGAAGGAATTAAACATGAGGCAACGCCATTGGATGGAGACCTTGAATGACTATGATTGTGAAATCAAGTACCATCCCGGCAAGGCGAATGTAGTCGCTGATGCCTTGAGCCGAAAGGAAAGGATGAAACCCATCCGAATCAATGCCAAGCGCATGGAGATAAAGAATAATTTGATGGAAAGGTTGTTAGCTGCACAGAAGGAAGCTGTGTTGGAAGCTAACTATCCTAATGAAAAGTTAGGAGTAACTGAGGAGCAGTTAACTCTTAGCAAGGACGGAATTTTAAGATTGAATGGACGAATATGGGTTCCAATTTATGGGGGACTTCGTGATGTTATCCTCCAGGAAGCCCACAGTTCCAAATACTCCGTTCATCCTGGAGCTGATAAGATGTACCAGGATCTAAAGGCAAATTATTGGTGGATAGGCTTGAAAAAGTCTGTAGCCACCCATGTAGCTAAATGCTTGATATGTGCGCAAGTCAAAGCCGAGCATAAAAAACCGTCAGGTTTGCTACAACAGCCTGAGCTCCCTACGTGGAAGTGGGAAATGGTGACGATGGATTTCATCACCAAGTTGCCAAAGACAAGGAAGGGCAATGACACAATATGGGTTATAGTTGATAGACTGACTAAGTCAGCTCATTTCTTACCCATCAAGGAGACTTATAGCTCCGACATGTTAGCCCAGCTATACGTTGATAAGATTGTAGCCCTACATGGCATACCTGTAGCTATTATCTCTGACCGAGATACTAGATACACATCGCATTTTTGGAAGATTTTCCAACAATCTTTGGGCACACGTCTGAATTTTAGTACGGCTTATCATCCTCAGACTGACGGTCAGAGTGAGCGTACTATTCAAACGTTGGAAGACATGTTACGTGCATGTGCGATCGATTTGGGTGGTAGTTGGGATAAGAACCTACCATTAATCGAATTCCCCTACAACAATAGCTACCATACCAGCATTAAGGCTGCGCCTTTTGAGGCATTATACGGTAGAAAGTGTAGATCGCCCATTTGTTGGGCAGAAGTTGGAGATGTCCAATTGTCAGGACCAGAGATAGTGTTCGAAATGACTGACAAGATTGTCCAGATTCGTGACCGTCTCAAAGCTGCCCGAGATAGGCAGAAGAGTTACGCTGATCCTAAGCGTAAGGATTTTCACTTCGAAGTAGGTGACAAAGTCCTACTTAAAGTGTCACCCTGGAAGGGAGTGATGCGGTTTGGTAAGAAAGGCAAGCTAAGCCCGAGATACATAGGACCTTTCGAGGTTATCGAATGTGTCGGGTTAGTTTCCTATAAGTTAAACTTACCGGAAGAGCTCAGTGGAATTCACAATGTGTTCCACATCTTCAATCTGAAGAAGTGTTTCGCTGACGAATCACTGGTTATACCACATACAGATGTGCATATAGATGAGAGCTTGAAATTTGTTGAAAAACCTTTGTCGATTGAAGATCGACAGGTAAAGAAGCTTCGAAGGAAGCATGTACCTATTGTAAAGGTCAAATGGGATGCCCGTAGAGGTCCCGAATACACGTGGGAGGTTGGATCCACGATGAAGGAAAAGTACCCTTACTTATTTCAGTAAATCTCGGGTCGAGATTTATTTTAAGGGGGTGAGGATGTAACACCTTGAAAATTCACGTCCTATAATGTCTAGACACGTGTCGTATGTTTAAACGTGTGAAAGAATATTATGAAAGGACTAAAGTTGACAAACATGGAAAGTATGTGATTTTACGGGTTCTGAATGTCAACAGTGAATAAATATACTTCATAATAACCCTACATGATGTTTATACCTTCAAACGAATAAATCATGGATCATACGAAGCTAAAAGTGAGAGATTACAAACTACGGGGGTTAAATGTGTCAACATGTTTAAAGATATACCTCTGAGTGACCTTTTGACAAACCCGAAGCTTTGTAACGGTTAATTATGCTCACTAGAATATACGGTTTAAATTTCGTAAAGTTTCGTTAACGTATGAGAAAGTTATGATCAAGTTCGTGTGCGAAGGGTTAAAGCATAAACGTTGAAAGTTATGACTTTTCGGGTTAACCGGAAGTGTCCAGGGACTTGGAAAAGTGGGTATAAGTCCTAAGGCCCTTGTGGGTATATTATAAGGGGTCAAATTGCAAGTTTCTAGCTCAATTGACCTTTCGGAAGGGCCAAGGGGTGTGATGCAACATCAAGAAAACGTTTTTGGCAGATCAGAAGGTCCATGCGGCCCGCATGGACAATGAAGAAACGGGAGGGGGGCCGCATCAGGTGCCCAGAAGCAGAAAAACGTGACAGCCACCTGCAAACGCGGAAAACCGATCCTTTTTCGACATTAATGCAAGGTGGGCGACCCCTAAACAGTCCTAGACACTAGGAACACATGTTGGAAGGTTGTGGTCAGCTGATAGACTTGTTTGTCAATGTTTTGTGGTGATTGAAACCACTATAAAAGGGCCTTCAAGTCACAAACATTCCTCACACCATTCTCTTGCAATCTGATCAATTCTGGAGCTCAAGTCTGCTCTCAACTGATCATAACTCGTGCATAGAACTCTATTAAGTCTGCTAGTCTTTCTTTAATTGAGTTTAGCTTAGTATTTTAGCTAAAAGTCAAACCGTCGTAATTACGGTTTGACTTCGAGATTAGTCAATAATGGCTCAGTCATATCTCGAATTAAAAGTAGTTATATGTTGGTTTTTATGTGGGTAATAAAACCTCAAAAGGGTTTCCCCTGATCACCACTCTAACCAGGTCAAAAGTCGGGTCAAACTTATATTTAAAAAGTCAACAGGAAGTCTAAAATGCCATTTATGCATAATTAACATTGTAGATCATATACAACCTGTTGGATCATTGTTATAACTTAGTAATAAGTGTAAGAACAGGTCTAAACATGTTCAACCCGACAATTTCCTGTTTAGACCCGGTTCGGAACCGAAAGTCACATAGTTTGACTTTCACTTTGACTTTCAGTTCTGACCCGTTTAGGCATGTCTTAGAAATGCCTTAGAGCTTTAATTGGACTAGGTTACATGTTATAATAACCCTCTGTGATCATACACCTTGGTTCATTAGTTATCCAATTAATATGCATGTTTCCGTTAATTGCCCATATGTTGACCATTATACCCTTATTGCCTTAAAACGTGATTTTTGGAAATGTAAAAGAGTAGAAACTTTAATTACTGATGTATAAACAGGTATGCAAAGTTTGACATCAATTTGAATTGTAGATTAAGAGTTATGCTCATTATCGCAAAATGAATGCTTTATGTTAATAAAATGGCGTAATTAGCGTATAGCCTACTTAAACATACTTTTGATATCAAATCTTTTACCCACTGATGTAATATATTATTTTGGGATTTTTAAAGATTTTTAATTAATTTTAGGCTGAGCATAACTCATAGTCGTAGGCTTAACCCGGTAATTGTCGGTTTTGCCCTTACGGGCCATAAAATGAGTTTTACATATCTAAACGACCCCAAACCTTTTGCCACTGATTAGTTATGATAAATAAATTATTTTAGACCTTCTGGACTAATAAAAATATCAGCTTTAGGTATTGAACCCGTAAACGGCTCCTAATCGCCTTATTTAGCGTTTTTAGCGCATAGTATGTACTAATACTATTTTTAAACATACAAGGGTGATACCTACTGATGTTTTAGTCAAATTATAACATTTTAACAGTAAGAAAAAGTTGGTCATCTCAGACTTCAGTTTTGAGCTTTTCGGCTTATGTGAAATTACCAAAATACCCCTACGAGGCATAGTTTGGTTATAGTTGATAAATTTCACATATCTAAAATACCTTACTGTTATAAATCAGTAAAATAAGTATTTTTGCTGATTATATCAGACCTGTAACTCAGTTAAACATTTAAACTCTTTTATAAACATTTAAACGACCAAACTACCCCTACGGGGCTTAGTTTGTGTTTTAAACACGTTTCGGGCATAACGAAAGACATCTTACTGATGTCACAACATATTTGAGGCATAATTAACTTAGGAAACCTGTATATATTACGCGTACGGTTCGGTTTATGTAACAAGTTTACATAAATTAGCCGAAACGGGTCAAACCTTAACGGTTTTATCTCAAAATCCAGAATGTGAATAATAAACCCATACTAAACAAGTCTCTGAACTTGTCGGGTCTAAATCACATTCTATCCGGTCTTCGCTTAATCGTGCGTACGAACCGTATCTTTGAAACTAGCCGGTCTAAGCTTAAGCTTAATTAAAGACCCGTTAGGATTCTAATAGGTTATTATAAAACCTTCGTTCCAGATTAGGAGGACCAGTAAAAGCTACGAGCATTTTGCTTATTGTGATTTATACATTACTCAGGTAAATACTTTTAACTTATTTTCCCTATACGGGCTTGGGTTACGGTATATAGCATACCGCTTGATCGAGCATCAAATCTCCACAGTTGAGTGGGTAGTTGAATAATTTGAGCGGCTCGTTTAAACAGTCTTGTTTACTTAAAGCCTTTGGGGGGTTAATGACCATGTCCCGGATATCCTTGGCATCATCTTACGAGATGGCCACGACCTGAGCACGGGGTGTAGGCGTACACCCGTCAGTGTATAACTCTATGATGTGGTGTGTCTATTGATCTTTAACCCGGACAATATCCGGGCTACTGAACGCATAAGTAACATGTAATTCGTTCACAAGATTATAATATTAAATAATTCTCCCAAGTTATAAAAAATGTTTATGCCATGTGCACCCAAACAAATTTTTAAATCATTTTTTTCAAAATGGGTCAGTTGATTGTATTTACCAGTGTAAACTGACGTATTTTCCCAAAAAGACTGAATGCAGGTACTAAACGAAATTGGCTGGATTGTCTCCTTAGCATCAATAAAAGTCTCGCAAGCTTAGGATGCCTGAAGTCTGTTGAACTATTGTTTCTATTTTATTTCGATCCGTTCTGTGGATAAACATCCGAACATTGTGATACTTGATATTACAATAATTTATTCGGTTGTATTATATCTTTAAATTTGCTTCCGCTGTGCATATTAAGTATTGTGTTGTTTGACTATTACGTTGCCAACCACGTCACGATACTCCCCCACCGGTGACACGTGGAAATCGGGGTGTGACAACTGGGAGTTAAGTTGAATAAACCCACTCTTTGGTGTGATAATCTTGGAGCTACGTATCTTTCAGCAAACCCGGTGTTTCATGCTAGAACTAAACGTGTGGAGGTAGATTTTCATTTTGTTCTTGAGCAAGTCCGTCAAGGAAATCTGAAGGTTCAATTTATTAAAACAGATGATCAAAATTCCGACATCTTCACGAAGCCGTTATCAACTCAAAGATTTGAATTTTTAAGATCCATGTTGCAGGTCGTTACCCGCTCTCAACTTGCGGGGGAATGTTAAGCAAAATATTACATTGTCATAAATTAAATGACAAGTTGGGTAATCACCAATAACCCCATAGATTGCTAGGGGTTTTTATACAGTTAACTGAATATCTGTTGACACTTGTAACCGACAAAAAATATAATCTTTCACAAAAAGTTGTGATCTTTTAACAAACTGTTGTTATGATTCCGCATTGAACATCTTTCGTCTAATTTGGGTACATGTTTCATAAGACCGGACGGTATGGGGCTCGTCCCCAGGCCAATCCCCTTGCCGCCACCCCAGCCTTCCCACCCCCTTGCTCCGTCGCCGTCCAGGTGGCGTCCTCTTCGTCCGCCCACAGCCGCCCAAGCCGGGTCTCACCCCCTCACACACACCTATACATACATACATACATACATACATACATACATACATACATACACATATATAAAGGGTTTCATCCCCCACCCCGTAGGTCCATCCCCTTTAGGCCCATCCTCACACCCGCTTATGTGGCGGTCTACGTGGCGGCCCATCCGTGGAGGACTACCCTCCTCCATACCTTCCCGTCTAACAGAACATGCAGATTCGTTCAAGTATTTCTTTTTGAATTATCCAATTAAATTCCCTAGAATGCCATCAAAGTCTTTGAATTTGAAAGTGATCTCAAATTCTCAAACACGATTCCAAAAGATATCTAGGCATTTGTGTATTATAAAACCAACATATGCTCTAATGTTGGTACACAACGAAATACGTACAAGGCAATAATCCATTTTCAGGAGATGACAAAGTTTTTAGGCAAGAAACTTGTCATATCCGACGGTACAATATAATTTTTCAGTTGTACTCTTAGAAACAAACGACAAACTCATCTCATGTGAACACTATCAAACAAGAGCCACGAAAATAAACAGAACCACTACTTTCAGTTCTACTTTGTTACTCCTGTTCTTCTATTCTTTGTTTTGTTTTTTATTTCGTTAGGTTCATGCATAGTACTTATATTGTATTAAACAGAACCACTTATTTCTATACTACAATATCAAACAACCCCCACACCCGAAAATAAATTGGATTTAAGAACATTAGTTGATAAAGTTCGAACATTTGAAATCAAAGGTAGTTTAAAATTGGGTGATAGTATTGTGGAGCAGGGCTGCCCTGAAGGTGAGCAGGAAGGACCACTGGCCAGGACACGTTATATCTCAGAGCACATTTAAAAAAAAATTCCTACGTATAGATGTATATAAAAAACTATCAAACCCAAAATGCATCAAAATATTGATGTGGTTTAGCTAGTTTCAACACTTGGTGTGTATTTTTAGAGCATGCGTTCGACTCCATTAGTCCGCCTTCTTTCTTTCTATCATACCCATTAATCCTATATGCTTGTTTTAGATATATAAAATAAAAGGCAATGGATATTTGCTAATATGATCTATATTGAAAATTGAGAGCCATAGTGCCATACTCCTTGAACTTTTAAAGATAAACCAAAATCCCATGGTAAGACTTTAGCACAAAAAAAGGTCCTCCATGTATGACAAACAAAGCTAAAGATCAAAATACTAAATATTAAGCAAGTGTTTGCTGGGTGAATTAGAAAAATATATACTATTAAAAGTTTATCACTTTATTGTATAACTAAAAAATTGAGTACTGCTTATGGTTCCATATCAGTGTAGTCGGTAAATTAATTTCTTTAAAGAGAACTTTATAAATTATGGGTTAGCTATTAGCCTATTACCGCATATTATTAATTCATTCGAATACTATGATTTTATCACTTTGGTAATTGCAATATTTATTGGTATAACTTTAATAGTTGTTTAAGGAAAATACTTTACGTTATCTTTTTCGTCAAGGCTTAAATAGCACATTTTTCCGAACTTAAATAGGATACCTTAATTTTTAAGACCGTCCCTGCTGTGGGGCAACCATGACGACAGACTACATCGTTACGTTTTATGCATGTTCTATTTAACCCAATTAAGAAAAGAGATAGTTATAGTTGAATGGACCTGCCAATTGCACATGCACTGTTTCAACAGATATAATAATACATCCATCATAACACTCACATGCTTTCATTCACCATCATATTCAAATAATTACTTCCTCATTACTTCTCCTTAATACTTTTAAGATAACCATTAACTATATGAGAATACTAAGAGAAATATGATATATATAAATATATATGTATATATATGGATAGGGTAAAATAGGAACCACCTTTAGATGCGAGAATCGTAGGAACCATTATCTACCCTAGATCTTTCATATA
>JARYGA010016881.1:0-126695 GCA_030545235.1 Helianthus tuberosus
TACCGGGTCTCCTATTCTGGAACAAAGGTTTTTAATAACCTATTAGATTCCTAACGGGTCGTTAATTAAGCCTAAACTTAGACTGGTTAGTTTTAAAAGAAGATACGGTTCAAACGCACGATTAAGTGAAGACCGGAATAGAATGTGATTTAGACCCGACAAGTTTGGAGACTTGTCTAATATGGGTAAACTAAACACATTCTGGATTTTGAGACAAAAATGATAAGGTTTGACCCGTTTCGGTCAATTTATGCAAACTAGTTACATAAACCGAACCGAACGGGCAAGATGCATAACGGGAAACCATATGAGTCATATACAGGTTTCCTAAGTTAATATGTATTAAATATGTTGTGACATCAGTAAGATATCTTCTATTATGCCCAAAACGAATTTAAACTCAAACTATGTCTCGCAAGGGCATTTTGGTCATTTTAAAGGTTATAAAAGAGTTTAAATAATAATCTGAGTTACAGGTCTGATATAATCAGTAAAAATACTTAATTTAATAATTATAACAATAGGGTATTACATATATGTGAAATTTATCATTTAAAACCAAACTATGCACCTTAGGGGCATTTTGGTAATTTCACATAGGCTTAAAAGGTCAAAACTGGAAATCTGAGTTTGAAAACTTTTCTTACTATTAAAGTATATTAATTTACTTAAAATATTAGTAGGTATCAAATCTTATATATTCAAAATAGTTTTAGTACATACTATGCGTTTGAAACGCGTAAAAAGACGGTTTTAAGCGATTTCTGGGTTTTATATGAAAAGCTGATATTTTTATTATTCCAAAAGGCTAAAAATGTTTTATTTATCGTATTATATCAGTAAAAAAAGTTTGATATCAAAATAATTTGTAAAACTCATTTTATAGGCCAAAAGGGCAAAACCGGCAATTACCGAATCAAGCTTAGAACTCTATGTTATGTTCAGCCTAAAATTAAATAAAAATCTTAAAAAATCCCAAAATATTATCAGTGGGTAAAAATTTTGATATTAAAAATTGGGTTTAGATAGGCTATATGCTAATTACGCCGTTTAATTAATAAAAAGCTTTCTAATTACGCAAATGAGCATAACTCCTAATCTAGACCTCAAACTGATGTCAAATTTTAGGGACAACTTTATAAATCAGTAATTAAGGTTTCTATTCTTTTACATTTTCAAAAATCACGTTTTAAGGTCATATGGGCATAATAGTCAACATTTAAGCATTTAACGGAAGCATGCATATGAATCGGATAACTATTGAACCAAGTTTGTATAATCACAGAGGGTTATACTAACATGAAACCTGGTCCAAATAAAGCTCTAAGGCATTTCTAAACTATGCTCAAACGGGTCAGAACTGAAAGTCAAAGCAAAAGTCAAATTATGCGACTTTCGGTTCCGAACCGAGCCTATACTAAAAATTGTCAGGTGGAACATGTTTAGACATGTTCTTACATTAATTACCGACTTATATTAGTGATAAAACAGGTTGCATGGGTTCTACATTGCTAATTATGCATTAATTTAAAAATAAGCTTTCTGTTGACTTTTTAAGATAAACTTTGACCCGACAATTGACCTACTTAGAGTGGGAATCAGAGGGTGCCCTTTTAAGGGTTTATTGTCCACATAATTACCAACTCATAGGTACTTTCAATTTGAAATTTGACTGGACAAATTATGATTAATTACGAAGTCAAACTCTAATTACGACGGTTTGACTCTAAGCTAATTAACTAAGTAAAACTTAATTAAGGAAGGTTAAGGGAGCTTACAATAGTCCTCCTATGCACGACTAATGACTTCTAGGAAATGTCCTTGAGCTCCAGCAAACTCCAGAAGTTGAGTTGTGATGGTTTTGAAATGCAAGTGTTCAAGGTTGCAAGATTGAAGCTCTTAAATAGGGTCTTGGATGCAACAAGATTGTTACACACAAGTCTACAGGTGTTCTTTGATCAGTTCCAGGTGTCCCTATGCCTTAAAAACAATTGGAGTAGCCCCTGGAATCGAGAAACTAGGCTACAAAGGCGGTGGAACCTGCAAACAGGCATCTGCCAGTTCTGCTGAAAAACAGCCTCTGTCGCGCCACGCGACAGGGCTCGCGCCACGCGAGGGAACCGATTTTCAAGTTTTGTTGGTTTGTTGCATGTTCAGTCCCTGCACTTTTATTATTCGACATTCCGACATTTTCAACATGCAAAGTCAGTGAAAACAGGCCATGGGTGTGCTAGGGAGTGTGGCCATGCATTGGAAAGTCTTGAACACTTTGAAAAAGGCATCCGGACAAAGAATCGTGATATTTACACTTTTAACCCCTATTCTTGGAAACTTTAATTTATCTCAAATTTTGAATTGGATCCTTATGAAACTTTTATCAGATGTTCTTGAGGGTGTAATAATGTACTACAAAACTTTTGGGATTTATAAAAAGGTCTCTCAGAGGTAGAATTAACATGTAGACACTTTTAACCCCTATGTTTTTTTGTAATTTTTGATTTATAAGCGCAAACGGCTTCTAGTTCTTGATAATTTATTCAATGATGATTACGGACATTATACAGAGGCACAAGTTTGGCATGACGACGCATTTGGTCCTTCTAATAACATCTTTGCACTAGTTATCAATTTTTGTCCCTCAAGATACCTTTAATCACAATCAGAGTTTATGACACATGTCATTATTATATTGGACGGGATTTTACGAGGTGTTACATCCTCACCCCCTTAAAAGAAATCTCGACCTCGAGATTTACTGAAATAATTGAGGGTTCTTTATTTTCATTGTGGATTCTACCTCCCACGTGTATTCGGGACCTCTACGGGCATCCCATTTAACTTTTACAATCGGTACATGCTTCCTTCGAAGCTTCTTTACCTGTCGATCCTCGATCGACAAAGGTTTTTCCACAAATTTCAAGCTCTCATCTATGTGCACATCCGTATGTGGTATGACTAGCGAATCATCAGCTAGACATTTCTTCAGATTGTAGATGTGGAATACATTGTGAATACCACTGAGCTCTTCAGGTAAATTCAACTTGTAAGCCACTGATCCGACACATTCGATGATCTCGAATGGTCCTATGTACCATGGACTTAATTTACCTTTCTTACCAAATCGCATGACTCCCTTCCAGGGTGATACTTTAAGCAACACTTTGTCACCAACCTCGAACTTCAGAGGTTTACGCCTTAAGTCTGCGTAGCTTTTCTGCTTATCTCTGGCAGCTTTCAGGCGGTCACGAATTTGGACAATCTTGTCCGTTGTTTCAAGGACTATATCAGGTCCTGGTAACTGAGCTTCTCCTACTTCTGCCCAACAAATAGGCGTCCTGCATTTCCTACCATATAATGCCTCAAAAGGCGCAGCCTGAATGCTTGTATGGTAGCTATTGTTATAGGAGAACTTGATCAATGGCAGGTGGTTATGCCAACAACCACCTAAGTCAATCACACATGCACGAAGCATGTCTTCCAAAGTTTGGATGGTACGCTCACTCTGCCCGTCCGTCTGAGGATGGTAAGCCGTACTAAAATTTAAGCGCGTGCCCAAAGATTGTTGGAAACTTTTCCAAAAATGTGATGTGTATCTGGTATCTCTGTCAGAGATAATAGACACTGGTATGCCATGCAGAGATACAATCTTATCTACGTAGAATTGGGCTAACATGTCGGAGCTATAAGTCTCCTTAATGGGTAGGAAATGTGCTGACTTAGTCAGTCTATCTACTATCACCCATATAGTATCATTTCCTTTCTTTGTCTTTGGCAACTTGGTGATAAAATCCATTGTCACCATTTCCCACTTCCAGGTGGGAAGTTCAGGCTGTTGTAGCAAACCTGACGGCTTTTGATGTTCAGCTTTGACTTGAGCGCACGCCAAACATTTGGCTACATAGGTAGCTATAGACTTCTTCAAGCCTATCCACCAATAGTTCGCCCTCAGATCCTAGTACATCTTGTCAGCTCCAGGATGAATGGAGTATTTAGAACTATGGGCTTCCTGGAGGATAACATCCCGAAGTCCTCCATAAACTAGGACCCATATTCGTCCATTTAACCTCAGAATTCCGTCCTTGCCATAGGATAACTGTTCTTCAGTTACTCCTAGCTTTTCGTTAGGATAGTTAGCTTCTAATACAGCTTCTTTCTGTGCCGTTAACAATCTTTTATTCAAACTATTCCTCAATTAAATGCTCTTGGCATTGATTCTTATAGGCTCTACCCTTTCATTTCTGCTTAAGGCATCGGCGACTACATTCGCCTTGCTAGGATGGTATCTTATCTCACAGTCATAAGCATTCAAAGTTTCCATCCATCGTCGCTGCCTCATATTCAAATCCTTCTGATTGAATAGGTGTTGAAGGCTCTTGTGACTAGAATAGATCACACACTTAGTACCATACAAGTAGTGCCTCCACAGTTTTAGGGAAAATACCACGGTACCCAATTCCAAGTCATGGGTGGTGTAATTCTTCTCATGCACTTTTAATTGTCGAGAAGCATAGGCAATAACCTTTCCTTTCTGCGTGAGCACACATCCCATACCTGTATGCGATGCATCACAATATACTACAAATTCCTCTATTCCATCAGGCAATGTTAACACAGGTGCATTGCTCAACTTTTGCTTAAGGATGTCAAAGGATTCCTGCTGCTTAGGACCCTAGTCAAACTTAATATTCTTCCTAGTCAATGAAGTTAGGGGTGCAACAATCCTTGAGAACTTTTTGATAAATCGCCTATAATATCCTGCTAAACCTAGAAAGCTATGAATCTCTGTAGGCGTCTTTGGCTCTTGCCAATTCATAACAGCTTCAACTTTAGCGGGATCCACCTGGATACCACGCTCACTAACAACATGTCCAAGAAATTGGACTTCACGAAGCCAGAATTCACACTTTGAAAACTTGGCGTAAAGCTTCTCTTGTTGAAGCAGTTTCAAAATGCAACGGAGGTGCTTCTCATGGTCAACTTGACTCTTCGAGTATATGAGAATGTCATCGATGAAGACGATGACGAATTTATCTAAGTAAGGCTTGCAGACGCGATTCATGAGATCCATGAATGCGGCAGGTGCATTAGTGAGCCCAAAAGGCATCACTAAGAACTCGTAATGACCATAACGAGTTCTAAATGCAGTCTTGTGCACATCTTCATCTTTAACCTTCAATTGGTGATAGCCTGACCTCAAATCGATCTTAGAGAAGTAACTTGCCCCTTGCAATTGATCGAACAGATCGTCGATCCTGGGCAATGGATATCTATTCTTGATAGTAACTTTGTTTAGCTCACAATAATCGATGCATCGATCCATCCTTCTTCTTCACAAACAGGATTGGCACTCCCCAAGGAGACGAACTAGGTCTAATAAAATCTTTGGCTAACAAATCATCCAATTGTGTTCTTAGCTCTTTCATCTCTATTGGTGCCAACCTGTAAGGTGCTCTAGCAACAGGTGCTGCTCCAGGAATAATGTCAATTCTGAATTCTACTTGTCTATCTGGTGGCAAACCAGGTAGTTCTTCCGGGAATACTTCGGGATATTCAAATATGACAGGGATATCTTCAATCTTGCGCTTCGGCTCATCAATAGTTACCTGCGCCATATAGATGACACATCGCTTCTTCAAGCACCTAGATGCCTTGAGCAGAGACACTTGCTCAGGCAGTCCATACTGGGTATCTCCCTAAATGGTAAGTGGTTCACCAGACGGAGTCTTGACCACTACTTGCTTCTTGTTGCAAATAATCTGGGCCTGGTTATGAGATAACCAGTCCATGCCTATAACTACATCAAAACCGGCTAACTTCAAAGGAAGTAAGGATAATGGAAAAGAGTGCTTCCTAATGGATATAAAACATCCATCTAACACGGTTGATGCGGTTTATATGGTGCCATCAGCTAATTCAACCTCATATTTTATGCTTAGGGTTCTAACAGGTAGGTTTAACAACTTACAAAACTTATCATCAACAAATGACTTATCTGCTCCAGAATCAAATAACACCCTTGCATAAACATCATTAATAAGGAATGTACATGTTATGACATTGTTATTTTGGATCGCCTCTTGTGCGTTCATCTGGAAGACCCTAGCATTGGTCTTTTTCCCTTCCTCAGCTTTCTTAGCAAACTTTGGGCAGTTGGACTTGATATGCCCTTTCTCGTTGCAGTTGTAGCACGTCGCATCCTTGATTTTCTTATAGTCTAATGTCTTGTGCTCAGAGGATTTACAAATCCCACAAACTCTCTGCTGTGGCTGGGATTTCGATTCATATCTGCACTTCCCGAAATGGTGCTTCTTACAGACCTTACACTTGGGCTTATCACCCGACTGATGACCATCCTTTTTCGTTCCAGAACTCTTTTTGTGGTCATTGTTTCCCTTATGTTTCTTGTTTGAACGTCGTGAGTTGTCATCCTCACGCTTCCTCTTCTCAGCGTCTGTGTTTCTCAGCGATCTCTGCCTGACTGCGTCCAAAGTAAGTGACAATGCTATATCAGCTGTAGACCTGAAAGTAGCTGGTCTGGAGGCCTTCACACTGGCCTTGATTTATGGGGCCAAATCCCCCGATGAAACGAGCTATCCTCTTGGGTTCCGGAGTTACCAGATACGGTACTAATCTTGACATAGTATTGAAGCTTGTGAGGTAGGCTTGACAATCTAGGTTCTTCATAATCAATGACAGGAAATCAGCTTCAATCTTTTCAACCTCATGCTGAGGGCAATAGTTTTCTTTAATCAGTGTCACAAACTGATCCCAAGACAGATTGTACAATGGGATCTTCCCAGTAGCTTGGATCAACGACCTCCACCAAGCTAGTGCCTCACCCTTGAATGACTGTGACACTAACTTTACCACATCCTTATCTGCACAACCACTGATATCTACTACTGTGTTCATCTCATCTAACCATGACATGAAGTCAACTGCTCCTTTCTCCCCAGTAAAATCCATGGGTTTGCAGGAAACAAAGTACTTATAGGTGCAACCTTTAGCACGTGGTTCATCGTTCAATATAACTCTCTTAGATGGAACACTCCTTTGGTTCGATGAGTGATGAGAATCACTTTTGTGAGCAGTATGAGTTCTTGAGGGTGGCTTCGTATGTGGTACTGATTGGGTCCTTGCATGGGTACCACTGGATTCATTGAATTGCCTATCCAAGGCTCTTGTAACAGCATTGTCAATCAATGCCTGTAGTTCTGCTCCTGCTACGTTGACTCTGGAGGTGTCATTATTATCTCTGGGGTGACTGTTGACCTCGTCTGACCCGGCCATGTAGCTTGATTGCTACATAAAATAATGATTTTAATTCATTCAGAGGTCTATAACAGTTTTTATCATTCTATATGATTTATTAATCATTGGTATTTAAGAAACCATTTCGATTAATTTGTTGAGCATATATATATTCAGGATATTTAGAAATCCTTAGTTAGAATTAAAATATATTAATGGCAAAAAGGCCTAGTCACGTGGACAGTTTTAAGTTTTTTTTAATCATGATCTTATAGGGTCATGGTATTGAGGTTTTAAATTTCTAATTCATTACCTCTTCTTAACAGGGGTCGAAGACCACGACTGTCTTTTGTCTTATATGACAATGAGTACAGCCCTTAGGCGTTATATCCTTAATGGATGTTTTAATTAAAAAGTATTTGTGAGAATCTAATATAAGGATGACTTAGGTGATTTTACCGAATCACTTTTCTCAAGAGTGTTAACATGTTTTCAAATGTTAACAAGGATTAGAACCTTTTGAATAGGTTTTACCATCTTGGTCATGTCTGAAACAACATATAAACTAGGTTTTACCTTTAAGATTATTTTTAAATTTTATCATTTTATTATAATGATAGGTCTTGAAAGGAATGTTATAATTTCTTTTATTTTACATATTATGCATATAATTCTAACAAAATGAAAATTTAAATTAATTCATTCCACTACAAAAATTAACCAAGTACAAATTTGCCCTAAACGGGACTTCTACAAGAATAACATGCCCGCGCAGGGGCTTAAACAGAATAATATACCCACGCAGGGGTTAAACAGAAAAACATACCCACGCAGGGGCGGAATACAGGAAGACATGCCCACGCAGGGGCTGAGTACAGAATCAAATGTCCACGCAGGGACATGATTAAACATTTAAATAAACAATTAAACAAACAAAGGATTTAACGATTCTTTTTGCTTTTCCCTTTGATCAAGTTTACCAGACCCTTGAACATTCCTTGGTTTTCTCTACGGTCTTCCCGCACTTCTTCCCGCACCTCATTTATCCTTTGAAGAATTTCTTGATGCTGCAGTGGTGACATTACTGGCGGCTGCGGGGGTTGCTGATAAAACGGAGGTGGAGGCGGCAGTTGCTGATATCCATATGGTGGGTACCCATAGTGTGGGTATCCAGCTTGATATGGGATCCCAAAGGATCCTTCTGGATGATGGGCATTGTAGTTTGCCGCTGCTACCAGGTAAGGGTCGGCCTCGGCATAGTTGTAGTTGGTGTGGATCGGCTGCTCAAAGGGATTATACGCCGCCGCACCGGTGTAGGTAGGTATAGGGTCGCCAAAGCCCAAAGGTGGTGGCGCGACAGGCGCAGATTTTACTTCCGAGACGGGGTTTGAAGATCCTCCCATCTGCGGTTCTTCATGGAATGGCGAGTAGCGGCTGCCACTAGAGTGTTGAGGGGTGCTGATAGGCACTCCTCCTCGCACGGACATCCGTGCGTTCGTTCTTCTTCGCCTCGGTGGCTCCGGAGGCTGCTGCGGGGCTGGTTGTGGTGGCGGAGTGACCGCGACGAAACGAGAATCCTCAGAGGGATCCTGTTGCTGCTGCTGCTGTTGTGGTGAGTTATGGTAACTGGGAGTAAACACCCAGTCTATTTGTCGGAACATTTCTTCATAGCTTTCGGGACCATTGTAAGGTGATCCCACGAAAGGTGACCCATCTGAAATTTCGATGGGGTCGTTAGGGGTTCCGGAGGGTGGTTTTGCAGGATTGGTGTCCTCGTCTATGTCCATTGCATGTTCGCCAGAGAAATGGTCTTCAGGTCCTAGTGGGTTAAAACCCACTGGTTCTCCAAGGGAGTTTGCCGGGTTGAACCGGCTCTGAAAAAAGGTGTTGGGTCATCAAAAGGTGAGTTGTGGCCCTGGAGAGGAATGTAAGATTGATGGGAATTATGGGGCTCATTTTCAGAATGAGGCCCAAAGGAGTGTTGAAAAGAAGGGGAGGAGCTCAGCAAAACTGAGCGCCTTGCTGGTTCAATATAGGTCCTCCAATTATCTTGAGGACTCCGGTTATGGGAATCTGACGGTGTTCGTCGGTGCAAAGGCCCGGCCTCATGATCATTCGGGGCGACGAGTGGCCCCTTGCCTCTTCCTCTCCCTCTCACTCTTGGTGGCATCTTGTTTAACCTGTCAAAACAAACAAAGGATACAACAAGAAAAATATAAAAGACAAAGTTAGAATTAAAACAAATTTGGATAATTCCTAAGTTCTTTGTCTAGACTCGAGAATCGAGGAATGTGCAACTGTGTAACTGAGATTAAACACAAAAGGCTAGTGTTTAATTCACTCAGTGTTGGCTCTGATACCAACCTGTCACACCCTGATATTTCCACGTATTGCCGGTGGGCCCGGTGGGGAGTATCGTGACGTAGATATCATCATAGTCAAACAACACAATTTTAAATGCACAGCGGAAGCAAAAGATAGATTTATTTCAACCGAATAAAATTGTAATATTAAGTATCACAAGATAGTTGAAACGGATCCACAGGCGGATCAAGTAAACAGGAAACATAGTTCAACAGACTTAATGCATCCAAGCTTGCGAGACTCTTAATGTGCTAAGGAGAGGCCAGCCTATTACGCGTAGTACCTGCTGTTTTGGTCAAAAATTACCGAAGCAATTAAGTGATCAAATTAGTTAAGTGAGGTAGTGTGCTAGAAATGAGTATCGAAAATATGTTAATCAAGTTAATTATAAAAACAGTTTCAGGATACGACTCAGGATATAGAGCCGTATCTATGATCAAACAATGAGCAAAAGTAAAGTAAACGACACGAGATGTACGAGGAAAGCCCTTGATCAATCTAGATCGCCGGCATAAAACCTCGGGAGCTGACAATCGCAGCTGCCTTGTTCTTCTATTGCTTCAAATATCAGGATACAGTGCAGGATGTGGTACGCATCGACTAAGTGTTACAACGAAACTTGAATACAAGTGTGGTGTTTGCAATGAGCTAGAGAGTGAAAGTGTATGAGAGTGTTAGTGAAAAATTGTGTGTTCTAAGCTGATCCGCCCCCATCTATTTATAGTAAAGATAAAATAACAAACTACCCTAAACTTGCGGGATCCACCGAATATTCCTTCTTCGAACGTTGTAGACCTGGTCTTTCGGGCTCAACGTCTCTCCCTCAACAAATTCGTCCGAGTCTTGAGGAGAAGAAGTCCTCTTGACCGTTAGCAAGTCTCAACCTTTAACCTGCACGTGGTTAATTCAATAAGCCTCAGGATATCGCCCAAGATGTTAGCAATATCCTCTTCCAGCATCCTGATCACAAATAAACAAACAAAGGCAGGATATTCGTCAGGATACGTATGTTAAGAAAATGACCCCTAACAATTGTCCCCAAATATATCGGTTGGTATACCAATCCAACGGATATATTTCAAAAGTTTCACCTCATAACTTAAGGTAATTAATACGACTAGACCCTTGAAATGACAGCGGTGCAACTTCCAAAGCATTATTTACTCTTTACCCCCCTATATTCATCCTATATTAACCGAGGGACTCCCTTTTACACTTATCCTTATCTTTAAGCGGACATCAGGTATTTCCCCTTCTATCCTTCTTTCTTGAATCGCTATTAGTTTGCTTAATACTTTTTATGGCACCACGAACGAAATTCCGATCGGACCAACCAACTTCAACCCTCGTAAGTCAAAATTTCATCGCCGATCCATCAAAGGAGATCTGCTGCTTCAACAATGCCGACATTGTTGCCCTTAAAGATTCCGGTGCCTTTCCCACTGGAACGGTCTTTCGCCCCTTCGACCAGGAAGCCCGATCGGACGCATCATCCGACGAGTGGGTTTGTTTTTTCGCTTATCCTTTCTCTCTTGGACTCCGGTACCCGTTTCCACCCTTTATCTCTAGCTTTTTCGACCTCACCGGCCTTAGCTATGCCCAAGTTATGCCAATGGTCTGGCGAATCTTGATAGTGTTGGATCAAATCAAATCTCGCCATTTTCCTAACCTACTCGTTGAGGACCTTCCTATAGCATACCGGCTGAGATCCCACGGCAATCACCATTTTCTTCTGTTTTCCATCAAGAACCCTCTGGTTCTTAAAGCCACCAAGAACGAGGAACGATGGCGACGAAAATTCTTTTTCGTAAAAAGAGACTCTATTTATAAGGGTTTCGATTTACCGGTTAAATGGTTAACCAAGGGTAGGATTTAGGGTTTTAGAAATATCCCCAATTATATCTTCAAACTGTATCCCGGATTTATATTCTGATGTTTTTATGCAGCGAATTTCAGAGATTTAGTGCCTCTTAGTGCAGAATCCGAATCCAAGATCAAGGAAATCTACCGTCTTCCTGCCAGTGAAAGAACTTTTTCCCTGTCTCTTACAGATTCACACCAAAAATCAAGCTCAGAAATGTCTGGTAAGCACATTCTCATATATTAATTATTTTTCAAAAGTATGATGGGTTTAAGAATATCTTCCCTTGTGTAGTACCAGTCGTCAACCTTGAAGGTTTTGAACTTGACGAGTTGGATTGCTACTCCAGCCTCGAACCCACCAAACAAGAATCCAAGCCAAAGTCGTCTGCTAAACCAAAGCCTACCTCTTCGAAAACTGTTTCTGCTCCCAAAGGCCCTCCGGCATCCTGGACCTGGGCATCCAGCTCTCGGAAGAGAAAGGAGACTGACTCCCCAGCTGTTTCTGAAACATTCTCTCTTGAGAATCATGGGTTCAATGAAGCCATCTCATTCCTCAAACAGGTAGAATTTTCTTTTCGATATCCTGTACAAGTATGTTAGTCCCTATCCTGCTTACTCTTTACATTAATACCTGTGTCTTTATCGATAGGGTCTGGGTCGTCTTATGCACTTATACGAAGACGCTTGCGGGCTTAACAAGATGTTGCAGATCCAGCTGGAGAAAGCTCAAGCCACCATAGCTGACCAAGGAACCATTGCGGCTGCCAAATCCCAGCACTATGAAGACAAATACAAGGCAATAACCCAGGAACATCAAGCTGCCCTCCACAAAGCTAACGAGAACGCTCAAGCCAAGCTAGATGCCGCCCTTCTTCAATATCAGCAGAATATGAGCTCATACCGGGATAGCCTCAAAGCATCCGTGGTCGTCTCCCTTCTCCAAGCCAGGATAAAGATGGCTTATGAGGCCATGGATTTGGGTTTTGAATGCCCCTCCTGGAACGTAAAGACTTGGGAGGCGAAACTAAAGGATCTTGGAGGTCATCCCGTTGCTCATTCTGCAAAGCATGCTGGTGAAGAGCCTTCGAAGGCGGCAGAGGATGTGGCCAATGTTGATGATGATGCCGAGAAGAATCCTGAGGCTGATGCTGGGGCGAATGCTGGCAAGGAGGTTGCTGATCAAGAAGGTGCCGCTTCTTAGGCGGCGAAATGGGCGATGATGGATATACGTGCCAAGGCTGGAGCCCATTTTTAAATTTCATGGTTGTGGTTGCATAAACAATTTACTTTTCTTGTCTTCGAACAATTTACATTTCCTGCACTAGAACAATGTGATGACCAAAGGTGGATGGGTCCTAGGTTTTAGGATGAAGCCCTTGGTCATCAATTAGTATAACTCGTTTTGAATGTGATAACGGTTGCAGGTGGATAGGTCCTGTTTTGAGATATATCCTGCAACCGTTACACAAGTATAGTAAAAACTAATTGTGCTTTTGGCGGATGGGCCTCGGTTTGTGGTGAAACCAAAAGCACAACTTTTGACTTGTTAATAATATAACTATCTTTTGACTTATTTGCTGTTGTCTTGCATTACTTAGTGTAATTCTTAAAAAATTCGTATTACTATCTTATGAAAATATCCTGATCAGTATACTCAGAGATATACTATAAAAACCTTTTATTAGATAGAATTTCCAAACGTTCCTTAAACTTTGTAAAAATTTCCTTAGAGAGTGAAAAATAGTCTATCTTTTCAACACCAAGTTTTGATAATATTTAAATGATCAGAGTTCCAAACTAATACTGGTTTCAAACATCCTAATCAAATATCCTGAAAAGGACTTTGAAAATATACCAGGATACTTAACATAATATCACTAGAAACTTAAACAATGCTTACAAAGGAAAGATCATACCCGAAGTAGTATATAACCCTTTTACCAAACTTCAATCTCCTTGCAACTTTTCCAATGACCATGTCCCCGGTGTGAGATATTTAGCATACTAGTTCCAAACTTTAGTCTTTGAACTTTACATCACTGCCTCAGTAGGAATGTCCCCTGTGTACAATGTCTTCAAACACTTAGAAATCTTTTGACTGTCACTTTCCATTGTATAGGCAGTTTTTTAGGTCCCAAGGGTAAAACCCAAGGATGTACTGGAGATAAATCCCTTGTATCCTTGGGAAAATCCCAAATTTTCATGCGCTACAGGCGGGAGTGTATAAACTCCAAGACTTAGAAAGGTGAAAACCTTTAAACCTTAGAGAGTATGAAAATACCCTTTCGTGAGAGAGGGTGATCAATCCTCATATACCGTTAGGATTCAGGATATAGCCAACAGTAACGAAATTGTCAGCCACTTTTACATGGACTGGTCCCGCCACCTTGAACTATCCCTGAATAACTTGCGCTCCAGGCGGGGTGTTTAAACCCAATTCGGAAGAAAGGTGAATACCTTTAAACCTGTGAAGGGATCAGTATCCCTTAAACGTGAGAGAGGGGGCCAATCCTCTAATCTTTCGAGTTATCCTGAGTACATATCCTGGAGCTATATCCTGAAACATATCTTGCAAAACAATTGTAAACTAAGGTGGGTGTTAGCTTAGCTAACACCCCTCCGATGCTTAAGTCAGTATTGGGTTACAGAGAACAAATTAAACCAAACATATTTAAAAAAGGTAGAATTCATACCATCCTGAGTTAGAAATTAAATTCTAAACTCACTTGAAATAGAGCTTAAGGTGTATAGCATTCCAAGATCTCGGTAGCATATCCCCCTCCATATTCTTGAGTCTGTATGCTCCTTTCCCTGCTTCTGATTCAACTTCATATGGTCCTTCCCATTTTGGAGCTAACTTGCCATCGGCAGGATTAGTAGTATTCTGAAAAGCCTTTCTTAGCACCCAATCTCCAATCTTAAATCTTCTGGTTCTAATATTCTTGTTATATGCCCTGGATATCCTCTGTTGATATGCTGCCATCCTTAGCCTTGCCGCATCTCTTTTCTCATCTGTAGTGTCTAAATCCTGAGTCAAGGCTTCAGGATTCTGCTCAGGATCACTTAGGGTAGATCTTGCAGTAGGTATTGTCATTTCCGTTGGAATCATTGCTTCTGCTCCAAATACCAATGAAAATGGGGTTTGGCCTGTTGCATTCTTTACCGTTGTCCTATCAGCCCATAAAACAAAGGGTAATTCTTCTGCCCATCTTCCTTTTTTGGCTCCAAGCCTTTTCTTTAAGTTATTGACAATTATCTTGTTTGAGGATTCTGCTTGTCCATTTGCTTGAGGATGTACCGGAGTAGACGTAATCATTTTGATTCCCCAACTCTTGCAAAAGTCAGTAGTCCTCTTACTTATGAACTGAGAACCATTGTCACAAATTATCACGGCTGGTACTCCGAATCTGGTCAGGATATTTCTTTTGATGAAGGATACTACTTCTTGGTCTCTAACTTGAACAAATGCTTCTACTTCAACCCACTTAGAGAAATAATCCGTCATTGCTAGCATATAGACTTTTCCTCCCGGAGCTTTTGGTAGCTTTCCCACTATATCCATACCCCATTTTATAAACGGCCAAGAGGAAACAATAGGATATAATGTTTCAGCAGGTTGATGCAGTATGTTACTATGTCTTTGACATGCATCACATCTTCGAGCATATTCTGCTGCATCCTTTCTCATTGTTGGCCAATAATATCCTGTCCTTAATACTTTTGAGAATAACGACCTGCCCCCAGCATGGTTACCATAATCCCCTTCATGTATATCCTGAAGTACTTCTTTGGCTTCGGGATCCTCCAAGCATCTCAAATACGGTCCTGCAAGAGATTTCTTGTATAAAATATTATTTATAATAGTGAATCGTGATACCTTCATCCTAAATGCCTTAGGATTTTCATTTCCAGGGATGTGTCCTTCTTTGAGATATCTCATGATTGGAGCCGTCCAGGATTTAGGATCCTTCTCAGGATGTTCTGCTCCCGGATCCTGAATACCCGCTACTTCTTTATCCTGAGGATTCGTTGCAGGATATAAGACATGTAATATTGGTATTTGGGTCCCTTCAGGTATCCTGATCGATGATCCTAAATTTGCTAAGGCATCCGCTTCAGCATTATCCTCCCTCGGTACCTGTTCAAGTATAAAAACATCGAAATATCCTGCTAATTTTTTGAGAATATCGAGATATTCGATTAACTTCTCACCCTTAACTGCATAGGATCCATTAAAATGGTTAGTAATTAACAAAGAGTCAACATATACTTGCAATTTTTTGACACTCATGCTCTTAGCCAATTCTAATCCTGCAATTAACGCCTCATACTCTGCTTCATTATTAGTAGCAGGAAATTCACACCTAATAGCCTGGGGTAATATGTCCCCCTGTGGCGATTTTAGTAGTATTCCTAATCCTACTCCTCTTACATTAGATGCACCATCAGTATATAATGTCCAGGATCCTGAAGATTCTCCTAACTGTTGAACTTCTAGGTCTACCTCGTCCTGAATGTCACTACTAAAGTCAGCCCAAAAGTTAGCTAAAGCCTGAGATTTTATGGCATTTCTTGGTTCATATACTAAATCATAAGCACTTAACTTTACTGACCATTTGGCCATCCTGCCTGACATCTCTGGTTTCCTAAGCACATTTTTGACAGGATAATTTGTCTTAACATGTATCCTATGTGTCTCAAAATAATGTCTAAGCTTCGTTGATGCCATGACTAATGCTAGTATTAATTTTTCTAAGTGAGAATACCTAGTTTCGGCATCTAGCAAACTTTTACTAACATAATAAACAGGATATTGCTGACCTTCATGGTCTTTTATAAGAACGGCACTTACAGCATTCCCTGATACAGCAAGGTACAGGGATAGTGGTTCACCATTTTCAGGCTTCATCAATAGAGGTGCGGTTGAGAGATATCGTTTCAAATCCTGCAGGGCTGCTTCATGCTTTTCCCCTCATTCGAATCTTTTGTTCTTCTTCAGGATATCATAGAAGTCATTGCATTTCTCTGAGGATCTTGAGATAAACCTGTTTAGAGCTGCTACTCGGCCTGTCAATCTTTGTACGTCCTTCATATTTGAGGGTGATTTTATGTCCAGGATAGCTTTGATCTGCTCTGGGCTTGCTTCTATCCCCCTTTTTGTCACCATATATCCAAGAAACTTTCTTGCCCCCACTCCGAAATGGCATTTAGCAGGATTCAGCTTCATGTTGTATTGATCCAGGATATCAAATGCTCCCTTGATATCCTGGAGGTGATCCTCAGCCTTTTTAGATTTCACCACCATGTCATCGATATATACCTCCATGGTGTCCCCCAGTTTGTCTTTGAACATCATGTTCACCAATCTTTGGTATGTTGCACCTGCATTTTTCAAACCAAAAGGCATAGCTGTATAACAATAAATACCTGTTGGTGTCATGAAGGCGGTATCCTCCTGGTCAGAAGGCTCCATTTGGATCTGTTGAAATCCTGAAGATGCATCCATGAAGGTCAGCATTTCATGCCCGTCAGTGGCATCTACCATTGCATCAATGTGGGGAAGAGGAAATGGGTCTTTAGGACAAGCTTTGTTCAAGTCTGTGTAGTCTACACAAACTCTCCATTTCCCATTCTTCTTCTGTACTACAACCACGTTTGCTAGCCACCTTGGGAACTTAATCTCTCTGATCATTCTGGACTTTAATAATCTTTCAACTTCCTCCTGGATAACCGTGTTCCGCTCAGGAGCAAACTTCCTTCTTTTTTGTTGCACAGGCTTAAATGACTTATCAATTCCAAGCTTGTGAGTGATAATATCTTTGGATATGCCTGTCATATCCTCATGCTTCCATGCAAACGTCGACATCCTGCATTTTAAAAAGTTAATTAACTGCTCTTCAATATCCTGAGGGATATTGGTTCCTACAAGCACCGAAATATCGGGATTATCCTGGTCTAGGATAATTTTCTTCACATCCTGCTCCGGATCCTCCACGATATCCTGGGCCCTCGTCTTTAATTGCTATGCTGCACTAGGTTTATTTGAGGATTTCATCGAGGATGAGTAGCATTCTTTCGC
This sequence comes from Helianthus tuberosus, assembly GCA_030545235.1. NCBI lineage: Eukaryota > Viridiplantae > Streptophyta > Magnoliopsida > Asterales > Asteraceae > Helianthus > Helianthus tuberosus. Next base: position 17,558 of record JARYGA010016881.1, read on the forward strand.
CTCCTGCTGCTCACTATCAACCTTGACAACTCCCCAAGGGGTAGGTATCTTGATGTATTGGTGATATGTTGATGGCACGGCCTTCATATCGTGAATCCATGGTCTTCCCAGTATGATGTTATAGCAGGATAGAGAATCCATTACACAGAAACGTTGTATCGAGTTGACTCCTTCAACGTATACTGGCAACTTTATCTCTCCCACTGTGTTTCTAGCCTCTTCACTGAATCCAACAAGCACGGTAGACTTTGAAGTGATATCCATTGGAGATACATTCATTCTCTTCAGAGTTTCTAGTTGGATTATGTTGACGGAGCTGCCATTATCAACCAGTATCCTGCGTACAAAATGGTTAGCCACATATAACGTTATTACCAGAGCATCATGGTGAGGATCCTGGACAGTATCCCTGTCATCTGCATCAAAAGTGATCACTTTGTCAGTTGTGAGGGTAGTCATCCTGACATGTTTCTCTCCCCTTTCGGCCTTAGCTTCCTTTGCATGTCTCTTTGCTGCCGAATACGAGGTCCCACAAATGTCAGATCCTCCTGAAATGAAGTTGATTATCTTGGCATCCGCAGGAGGTGATGCTGCTCGTTCAGGATCTTTCTCAGTATCCTGACCCTTATTTTTCTTTCTTCCTAAGAGATCTTTTAGATATCCCTTGCTTAGAAGATAGCTTATTTCTTTCCTTAGAGCAATGCAATCCTCAGTTACATGTCCGAAATCTTCGTGGAAAGCGCACCATTTTGACTTATCTTTCCAGTCAGCCTTTTGTTGATTCTTTCGAGGCCACCTAGCCTTGTCTCCTAGACCCTGCATGGCATACATCAATTCAGGAATGTTAACAGAAAAGCAATATTCAGACAACTCAGGATACTCTTCAGGATCCTCATCTTCGACAACATTCACTCTCTTGTTTTCATTTCTACCATATGGCTTAGGCCGATATGACTTAAATGAGGATTCTGACTTCCTGTTAGTTGACTCATAAGTGTTAGATGAGTTCATCCTTTCTTGCATCTTCCTGTCATCTTCCAGACGGATATATCTCAAAGCCCTGTTACGAGCTTCGTCGAGATTCCTGCAGGGATTCATTACAAGATCCTGATAAAACTGGGAATCCTTTTGTAATCCCATCTTAAAGGCTTGCACAGCTGTTGCAACATCAAGATGTGGGATATCCAAGGATTCCCGACTGAATTTGTTTACATAATCCCTCAAGGATTCCTGAGGCCCTTGAGTTATCCTGTAAAGATCACTGGTTAGTTTCTCAAAACTCCGACTACAAGAAAATTGACTGTTGAATAAATTAACCAAATGAGCAAATGAAGTAATTGAGTGTGGAGGAACATTTAACAGCCATTTTAAGGCTGATCCTGTTAAGGTAGAACCAAATCCCTTGCACAAGCACGCTTCCTTGAGCTCCGGAGGGATAGGGTTGATCTCCATTCTTTCCCTATACTGAGCAATATGCTCCTCAGGATCCGTAGTTCCGTCGTAAAGCTTCATGTTGGGGGTTTGAAATCTCTTTGGGATCTCAGCATCACAGATAGGATATGCAAAACGAGATATCTTGTGGCTGTCCTGGGACACTTCTGGGATCGGCTGGACCACCCCAGGTACACTAGATATCATGTCCTTCAACTTCTGAAGTTCCCTAGTAAATGCTGATGTTACACCTGTATCCTGCAAAGATCCACTATTGTTAGTAGCATGAGTATTGTTTTGGTCAAAAATTACCGACGTAATTAAGTGATCAAATTAGTTAAGTGAGGTAGTGTGCTAGAAATGTGTGTCGAAAATATGTTAATCAAGTTGATTTGTAAAAACAGTTTCAGGATACGGCTCAAGATGTAGAGCTGTATCTATGATCAAACAATGAGCAAAAATAAAGTAAACGACACGAGATGTACGAGGAAAGCCCTTGATCAATTTAGATCGCCGGCATAAAACCTCGGGAGCTGACAATCGCAGCTGCCTTGTTCTTCAATTGCTTCAAAAATCAGGATACAGTGCAGGATGTGGTACGGATCGACTAAGTGTTACAACGAAAATTGAATACAAGTGTGGTGTTTGCAATGAGCTAGAGAGTGTAAGTGTATGAGAGTGTTAGTGAAAAATTGTGTGTTCTAAGCTGATCCGTCCCCATCTATTTATAGTTAAGATAAAATAACAAACTGTCCTAAACTTGCGGGATCCACCGAATATTCCTTCTTCGAACGTTGTAGACCTGGTCTTTCGGGCTCAACGTCTCTCTCTCAACAAATTCGTCCGAGTCTTGAGGAGAAGAAGTCCTCTTGACCGTTAGCAAGTCTCAGCCCTTAACCTGCACGTGGTTAATTCAATAAGCCTCAGGATATCGCCCAAGATGTTAGCAATATCCTCTTCCAGCATCCTGGTCACAAATGAACAAACATAGGCAGGATATTGGTCAGGATATATACGTTAAGAAAATGACCCCTAACAATTGTCCCCAAATATATCGTTTGGTATACCAATCCAACGGATATATTTCAAAAATCTTATCCCACAACTCAAGGCATTTAAAACGAAGCGACGGTCAAGATCACATCGTAACTTCCAACGCGTTTTTTACTCAATGGAGATCCACGATGCCCCTATATCTTTTCTTTTCTTGTTTGAAAAGCAGATATCTTCAACAGACCCTTCAGGTAATTCTCCATTTCAGATTTTCTTCCTGTCAATTTACTTCATCTTTATAGCAATGGCCGCCGAAACCTTCACCCAGCAGAATCTTCTCAAAAATCCCGAGAAGGAGATCTGCGCTTTTGACAACGCAGACATTGCAGCTTTAAGAGCCTCCGGCGCTTTCCCTGACAACACAGTCTTTAGGCCATTCGATCGGTCAATCCGATCGGATGTTTCTTCTACCGAATGGATCTGTTTTCCAGCATATCCTTTTTCACTAGGTCTTCGATACCCTTTTCCTGAATTCATGATGCAATTCTTTCGTATTACTGGCATCTCTTTTGCTCAAACCATGCCCATGGTTTGGAGAGTTTTGATTGTACTCAACCAAATCAAAAACCTCCATTGCTCTGACCTCTGCATCGAGGATTTACCTATTGCTTATCGCCTCCGATCCCACGGCTCTAGCCGGTTCTTGCTTTTTTCAACCTCCAGCAAACCCCTGATTCTCAAAGCCACCAAAAACGAAGACGGATGGCAACGCAAATTCTTCTTTGTCAAACGAGATTCCATTGCTGAGGGTGCCAACCTTCCGGTGGAGTGGTTAACCACCGGTAGGATCATAAATATCCTCATAGACGATTTGATTGTTATCCTCTATTAATATTCTTCTTTTTGACCTTTATGCAGTGAACTTTAAGGAAGTTGCCCCTCCTACCGCTGAGTCAGAAGAGAGAATCAATACCATTTACCGGTTACCTGCAATAGACAGGACTTTTACCACACACGTTCCGAGTTCAAGTCAGTACTCATCATCCGAGATGTCTGGTAAGAATTCCTTTCAAAATAATTAGTCAAAACAATATAATGATAAAGAGTAAAACTTTTCCCTTTACGCAGCACCAGCTAAGATCCTTGAAGTCTTTGATCTTGACGAACTGGATAGCTATTCTGACCAGATCCAGGTCAAGAAAGAACCTGGCTCCAAGACCACTGCTACATCCAAACCCAGCAGCTCCAAAGCCATCATCATTCCTAAACCTTCACCGGCTACCAAGCCCCGGAGTTCAAGTTCCCGCAAAAGGAAAGAACCAGATTCCCCTGTCATTTCTGACACCTTTCCTTATGAAAAGCACGGGTTCATTGAAGCCAGTGGTTTTATGACTTCTTTTCTCAACCAGGTTAGTATCTTTATATCATATCCTGCAATTTAGACTATTTTCAACGATTTAATAATATTAATCCATGTCCTCTTACCTTTGTAGGGTCTTGAGCGTTTGGTTCATTTATATCAAGAATCCTGCAAGCTTAACAAAACACTTGAATCTAAGCTAAAGGAAGCAGAAATCACAATCTCTGACCAAGGTATGATCGCGGCCGCCAAGTCTCGTCATTACGAGGAGAAATACAAAGCTATGACCCAGGAACACCAAGTTGCTCTTAACAAAGCTACTCTTCAAGCCCAGGCCGATCTGGAAGCTGCCCATGTGCAGTACGAACGGGATATGGTCAGTTACCGAGAAAGCCTCAAAAGTTCCGTCGTCATTTCTCTTCTCCAGGCTAGGTTGAAGATGGCTCACGAAGCCAAAACATTAGGCTTCGAATGCCCTTCTTGGGACGTTGGTGCTTGGGAGACCAAGCTGAAGAATCTTGGCGGTACCTCTTCCAAATCAACTGTCGATGAACCTTCTAAAGCAGTTGAAAAGGCAATCGATGCTGACAAGGATGCTGAGGCGGATCCCAAAACGGATGTTGCTGAAACCGCTATGGAGCAAGAAGGCACTACCCCCTAGAGCTTATTTTCATTCGAACAATTTTATGTCTTTATGAACAATTTTCATTTCTGTCTCTAAACAATTTGATAACCGAAGGCGGATGGGTCCTGGGTTTCAGGATGAGACCTTCGGTTATCAACCAGTATTGATCGCTTTAAGAATAATTTCATCTTTTGACTTATTTTCTGTTACCTTGCATTACTTTGCATTACTTAGTATGAGTCTTATTTTTGTAAAGATTTTGTATTGGTATCTTATAAAATATCCTGATCAGTATGCTCAGTAACATACTGCAAAAGCCTTGTATTAGATAGATCTTCCAAACGTTATTTCAATTTTGAAAAAATTTCTTTAGAAAGTAAAAAATAGTCTATCTTTTCAAAACCAAGTTTTGATAATATTTAAAAGATCATAGTTCCAAACTAATACTGGTTTCAAACACCCTAATCAAATATCCTTAAAAGGACTTTGAGGATATATGTCAGGATACTTAACATAATGTCACTAAAAACTTAAATGAGGCTTACAAAGGAAAGATCATACCAGAAATAGGATATAAACCTATTACCAAACTTCAATCCCTTTGCAACTCTTCAAATGAAGATGTCCCCAGTGCAAGGTACTTAGTGCATTAGTCGCAAACTTCATCCTTTTAGCTCTACACCACCACCCCGGCAGGGATGTCCCCTGTGCACAATGTCTGCAAGTATCTCAGAAATCTACTTAATGTCAGTTCCCATTGCATAAGCAAATTTTTACGTCCCAAGGGTAAAACCCAAGGATGTACTGGAGATAAATCCTTTGTATCCTGGGGAAAATCCCAACTTTTCATGCGCTACAGGTGGGAGTGTATAAACTCCAAGACTTAGAAAGGTGAAAACCTTTAAACCTTAGAGAGTATGAAAATACCCTTTCGTGAGAGAGGGTGATCAATCCTCATATACTTTTAGGATTCAGGATATAGCCAATGGTAACGAAATTGTCAGCCACTTTTACATGGACTGGTCCCGCCACCTTAAACTATCCCTGAATAACTTGCGCTCCAGGCGGGGTGTTTAAACCCAATTCGGAAGAAAGGTGAATACCTTTAAACCTGTGAAGGGATCAGTATCCCTTAAACGTGAGAGAGGGGGCCAATCCTCTAATCTTCTAAGTTATCCTGAGTGCATATCCTGGAGCTATATCCTGAAACATATCTTGCAAAACAAATGTAAACTAAGGTGGGTGTTAGCTTGGCTAACACCCCTCCAATGCTTAAGTCAGTATCAGGTTACAAAGAACAAATTAAACCAAACATATTTAAAAGAAGTAGAATTCATACCATCTTGAGTTAGAAATTAAATTCTAGACTCACTTGAAACAGAGCTTAAGGTGTATAGCATTCCAAGATCTCGGTAGCATATCCCCCTCCATATTCTTGAGTCTGTATGCTCCTTTCCCTGCTTCTGATTCAACTTCATATGGTCCTTCCCATTTTGGAGCTAACTTGCCATCGGCAGGATTAGTAGTATTTTGAAAAGCCTTTCTTAACACCCAATCTCCAACCTTAAATCTTCTGGTTCTAATATTCTTGTTATATGCCCTGGATATTCTCTGTTGATATGCTGCCATCCTTAGCCTTGCCGCATCTCTCTTTTCATCTATAGTGTCTAAATCCTGACTCAAGGCTTCGGGATTCTGCTCAGGATCACTCAAGATAGATCTTGCAGTAGGTATTGTCATTTCCGTTGGAATCATTGCTTCTGCTCCAAACCCCAAGGAAAACGGGGTTTGGCCTGTTGCATTCTTTACCGTTGTCCTATCAGCCCATAAAACAAAGGGTAATTCTTCTGCCCATCTTCCTTTTTTGGCTCCAAGTCTTTTCTTTAAGTTATTGACAATTATCTTGTTTGAGGATTCTGCTTGTCCATTTGCTTGAGGATGTACCGGAGTGGATGTGATCATTTTGATTCCCCAACTCTTGCAAAAGTCAGTAGTCCTCTTACTTATGAACTGAGAACCATTGTCACAGATTATCTCAGCTGGTACTCCGAATCTGGTCAGGATATTCCTCTTTATGAAGGATACTACTTCTTGGTCTCTAACTTGAACAAATGCTTCGGCTTCAACCCACTTAGAGAAATAATCCGTCATTGCTAGCATGAAGACTTTTCCTCCCGGAGCTTTCGGTAGCTTTCCCACTATATCCATACCCCACTTCATAAATGGCCAAGGGGAAACAATAGGATACAATGGTTCAGCAGGTTGATGCAGTATGTTACTATGTCTTTGACATGAGTCACATCTTCGAGCATATTCTGCGGCATCTTTTCTCATTGTTGGCCAATAATATCCTGTCCTTAATACTTTTGAGAATAACGACCTGCCCCAGCATGGTTACCACAATCCCCTTCATGTATATCCTGAAGTACTTCCTTGGCTTCAGGATCCTCCAAGCACCTCAAATACGGTCCTGCAAGAGATTTTTTGTATAAAATATTATCTATAATAGCGAATCGTGATACCTTCATCCTAAATGCCTTAGGATTTTCATTTCCAGGGATGTGTCCTTCTTTGAGATATTTCATGATTGGAGCCGTCCAGGATTTAGGATCCTCTTCGAGATGTTCTACTCCAGGATCCTGAATACCAGCTACCTCTTTATCCTGAGGGTTCGTTGCAGGATATAGGACATGTAGTATTGGTATTTGCGTCCCTTCAGGTATCCTGATCGATGATCCCAGATTTGCTAAGGCATCTGCTTCAGCATTATCTTCCCTTGGTACCTGTTCAAGTATAAAAACATCGAAATATCCTGCTAATTTTTTGAGAATATCGAGATATTCGATTAATTTCTCTCCCTTAACTGCATAGGATCCATTAAAATGGTTAGTAATTAACAAAGAGTCCACATATACTTGCAAATTTTTGATACTCATGCTCTTAGCCAACTCTAATCCTGCAATTAAAGCCTCATACTCTGCTTCATTATTAGTAGCAGGAAATTCACATCTAATAGCCTGGGGTAATATGTCCCCCTGTGGCGATTTTAGTAGTATTCCCAATCCTACTCCTCTTACATTAGATGCACCGTCAGTATATAATGTCCAGGATCCTGAGGATTCTCCTAACTGTTGAACTTCTCGGTCTACCTCATCCTGAATGTCACTACTGAAATCAGCCACAAAGTCAGCTAAAGCCTGAGACTTTATGGCATTTCTAGGTTCATATACTAAATCATAAGCACTTAACTTTACTGACCACTTGGCCATTCTGCCTGACATCTCTGGTTTCCTAAGCACATTTTTGATAGGATAATTTGTTTTAACATGTATCCTATGTGTCTCGAAATAATGCCTAAGTTTCATTGATGCCATAATTAATGCTAGTATCAATTTTTCTAAATGAGAATACCTAGTTTCAGCATCTAACAAACTTTTACTAACATAATAAACAGGATATTGCTGACCTTCATGGTCTTTTATAAGAACGGCACCTACAGCATTCCCTGATACAGCAAGGTACAGGGATAGTGGTTCACCATTTTCAGGCTTCATCAATAGAGGTGCGGTTGTGAGATATCGTTTCAAATCCTGCAGGCCTGCTTCATGCTTCTCCCCCCATTCGAATTTTTTGTTCTTCTTCAGGATATCATAAAAGTCTTTGCATTTCTCTGAGGATCTTGAGATAAACCTGTTTAGGGCTGCTACTCAGCCTGTTAATCTTTGTACGTCCTTCATATTCGAGGGTGATTTTATATCCAGGATAGCTTTAATCTGCTCCGGGCTTGCCTCTATCCCCCTTTTCATCACCATATACCCAAGAAACTTTCCTGCCCCCACTCCGAAATGGCATTTAGCAGGATTCAGCTTCATGTTGTATTGATCCAGGATATCAAATGCTCCCTTGATATCCTGGAGGTGATCCTCAGCCTTTTTAGATTTCACCACCATATCATCGATATATACTTCCATGTTGTCCCCCAGTTTGTCTTTGAACATCATGTTTACCAATCTTTGGTATGTTGCACCTGCATTTTTCAAACCAAAAGGCATAGCTGTATAACAATAAATACCTGTTGGTGTCATGAAGGCAGTATCCTCCTGGTCAGAAGGTTCCATTTGGATCTGTTGAAATCCTGAAGATGCGTCCATGAAGGTCAGCATTTCATGCCCGGCAGTGGCATCTACCATTGCATCAATGTGGGGAAGAGGAAATGGGTCTTTAGGACAAGCTTTGTTCAAGTCTGTGTAGTCTACACAGACTCTCCATTTCCCGTTTTTCTTCTGTACCACAACTACGTTTGCTAGCCATCTTGGAAACTTAACCTCTCTGATCATTCTGGACTTTAATAATCTTTCAACTTCCTCCTGGATAATCGCGTTCCGCTCAGGAGCAAACTTCCTTCTTTTTTGTTGCACAGACTTGAATGATTTATCAATTCCAAGCTTGTGAGTGATAATATCTTTGGATATGCCTGTCATATCCTCATGCTTCCATGCAAACGTAGACATCCTGCATTTCAAAAAGTTAATTAATTGTTCTTCAATATCCTGAGGGATATTGGTCCCTACGAGCACCGAAATATCGGGATTATCCTGGTCCAGGATAATTTTCTTCACATCCTGCTCCGGATCCTCCACAATATCCTGGGCCCGCGTCTTTAATTGCTATGCTGCACTAGGTTTGGCTGAGGATTTCATCGAGGATGAGTAGCACTCTTTCGCCTCCTGCTGATCACTATCAACTTTGACCACTCCCCAGGGGGTAGGTATCTTGATGCATTGGTGATATGTTGATGGCACGGCCTTCATATCGTGAATCCACGGTCTTCCTAGTATGATGTTATAGCAGGATAGAGAATCCATCACACAGAAACTTTGTATCGAATTGACTCCTTCAACGTATACTGGCAACTTTATCTCTCCCACTGTGTTTCTAGCCTCTCCACTGAATCCAACAAGCACGGTAGACTTTGAAGTGATATCCATTGGAGATACATTCATTCTCTTCAGAGTTTCTAGTTGGATTATGTTGACGGAGCTGCCATTATCAACCAGTATCCTGCGCACAAAATGGTTAGCCACATATAACGTTATTACCAGAGCATCATGGTGGGGATCCTGGACAGTATCCCTGTCATCTGCATCAAAAGTGATCACTTTGTCAGTTGTGAGGGTAGTCATCCTGACAGGTCTGTCTCCCCTTTCAGCCTTGGCTTCCTTTGCATGTCTCTTTGCTGCCGAATACGAAGTTCCACAAATGTCGGATCCCCCCGAAATGAAGTTGATTATCTTGGCATCCGCGGGAGGTGATGCTGCTCGTTCAGGATCCTTCTCAGTATCCTGACCCTTATTCTTCTTTTTTCCTAAGAGATCTTTCAGATATCCCTTGCTTAGAAGATAGCTTATTTCTTTCCTTAGAGCAATGCAATCCTCAGTCACATGTCCGAAATCTTCGTGGAAATCACACCATTTTGACTTATCTTTCCAGTCAGCCTTTTGTTGATTCTTTCGAGGCCACCTAGCTTTGTCTCCTAGACCCTGCATAGCATACATCAATTCAGGAATATTAACAGAAAAGCAATATTCGGACAACTCAGGATACTCTTCAGGATCCTCATCTTCGACAGCGTTCACTCTTTTGTTTTCATTTCTACTATACGGCTTAGGCCGATATGACTTGAACGAGGATTCTGACTTCCTATTGGTTGATTCATAAGTGTTGGATGAGTTCATCCTTTCTTGCATCTTCCTGTCATCTTCCAGACGGATATATCTCAAAGCCCTGTTACGAGCTTCATCGAGATTCCTGCAGGGATTCATTACAAGATCCTGATAAAACTGAGAATCCTTTTGTAATCCCATCTTAAAAGCTTGCACAACTGTTGCAACATCAAGATGTGGGATATCCAAGGATTCTCGACTAAATTTGTTCACATAATCCCTCAAGGATTCCTGAGGCCCTTGAGTTATCCTGTAAAGATCACTGGTTAGTTTCTCAAAACTCCGACTACAAGAAAATTGACTGTTAAATAAATTGACCAGATGAGCAAATGAAGTAATTGAGTGAGGAGGAACGTTTAACAGCCATTTTAAGGCTGATCCTGTTAGAGTAGAACCAAATCCCTTGCACAAGCACGCTTCCTTGAGCTCCGGAGGGATAGGGTTAATCTCCATTCTTTCCCTATACTGAGCAATATGCTCCTCAGGATCCGTAGTCCCATCATAAAGCTTCAAATTGGGGGTTTGGAATCTCTTTGGGATCTCAGCATCACAGATAGGATACGCGAAACGAGATATCTTGTGGCTGTCTTGAGACACTTCCGGGATCGGCTGGACCACCCCAGGTACACTAGATATCATGTCCTTTAACTTCTGAAGTTCCCTGGTAAGTGCTGATGTTACACCTGTATCCTGCAAAGATCCACCACTGTTAGTAGCATGAGTATTATTATTATTAGACACGTTACCAGTTGGAGGATTTTGCCCATATCCTGAAGCATATCCTGAGCTCCTTATGGTTGACATCCTGACCAAGGAGGGTATTTCAGGAGTATGATTCTGAGGAAGACTGGGCACAATATTCCCCCTGTTATCCTCAGTATACACAGCTGAGCTGAAGTTCAACGTTCTGGGATGTAATGGAGTGACAATATCCTCAGCAGATCTGCTCGAGCCAGACTTCAGGAGTTGTATTTCCATTAAAAGCATCTGGTTTGTTTCCTGTTGCTGCCTCATTTGTTCCTACACACTTCCAAATAAGGTTAAAATTTCATTAATAGAAGCTAAAACGGGAGGAGAACCCTGAACACTCCGAGTAGGGATAACATCTTGAGATTGTGTAGAGGCTGGCATCCTTGGAGGAGGTGGTGGAAGCACCGAACCGGTAGTAGCAGAAGTCATAGCAGACACAGTAGAGGAACTCATGTTTGATCTTGAGGCCATTATGGACAATGTGGCAAAAAGTTTTGAAAATAGAAAACCGATTAGCGATTTGACAAAAATTTTTAGTAAAGAGAGCACCACTTGCCCCACGGTGGGCGCCAAATTGTTTTGGTCAAAAATTACCGACGTAATTAAGTGATCAAATTAGTTAAGTGAGGTAGTGTGCTAGAAATGTGTGTCGAAAATATGTTAATCAAGTTGATTTGTAAAAACAGTTTCAGGATACGGCTCAAGATGTAGAGTTGTATCTATGATCAAACAATGAGCAAAAATAAAGTAAACGACACGAGATGTACGAGGAAAGCCCTTGATCAATCTAGATCGCCGGCATAAAACCTCGGGAGCTGACAATCGCAGCTGCCTTGTTCTTCAATTGCTTCAAAAATCAGGATACAGTGCAGGATGTGGTACGGATCGACTAAGTGTTACAACAAAACTTGAATACAAGTGTGGTGTTTGCAATGAGCTAGAGAGTGTAAGTGTATGAGAGTGTTAGTGAAAAATTGTGTGTTCTAAGCTGATCCGTCCCCATCTATTTATAGTTAAGATAAAATAACAAACTGTCCTAAACTTGCGGGATCCACCGAATATTCCTTCTTCGAACGTTGTAGACCTGGTCTTTCGGGCTCAACGTCTCTCTCTCAACAAATTCGTCCGAGTCTTGAGGAGAAGAAGTCCTCTTGACCGTTAGCAAGTCTCAGCCCTTAACCTGCACGTGGTTAATTCAATAAACCTCAGGATATCGCCCAAGATGTTAGCAATATCCTCTTCCAGCATCCTGGTCACAAATGAACAAACATAGGCAGGATATTGGTCAGGATATATACGTTAAGAAAATGACCCCTAACAAGTATTATTATTATTTGACACGTTACCCGTTGGAGGATTTTGCCCATATCCTGAAGCATATCCTGAGCTCCTTATGGTCGACATCCTGACCGAGGAGGGTATTTCAGGAGTATGATTCTGAGGAAGGCTGGGCACAATATTCCCCCTGTTATCCTCAGTATACACAGCTGAACTGAAGTTCAACGTTCTGGGATGTAATGGAGTGACAATATCCTCAGCAGATCTGCTCGAGCCAGATTTCAGGAGTTGTATTTCCCTCAAAAGCATTTGGTTTGTTTCCTGTTGCTGCCTCATTTGTTCCTGCACACTTCCAAATAAGGTTAAAATTTCATCATTAGAAGCTAAAACAGGAGCAGATCCCTGGACACTCCGAGTAGGGATAACATCTTGAGGTTGTGTAGAGGCTGGCATCCTTGGAGGAGGTGGTGGAAGCACCGAACCGGTAGTAGCAGAAGTCATAGCAGACACAGTGGAGGAACTCATGTTTGATCTTGAGGCCATTATGGACAATGTGGCAATAAGTTTTGAAAATAGAAAACCAATTAGCGATTTGACAAAAATTTTTAGTAAAGAGAGCACCACTTGCCCCACGGTGGGCGCCAAATTGTTTTGGTCAAAAATTACCGAAGCAATTAAGTGATCAAATTAGTTAAGTGAGGTAGTGTGCTAGAAATGAGTATCGAAAATATGTTAATCAAGTTAATTGTAAAAACAGTTTCAGGATACGGCTCAGGATATAGAGCTGTATCCATGATCAAACAATGAGCAAAAGTAAAGTAAACGACACGAGATGTACGAGGAAAGCCCTTGATCAATCTAGATCGCCAGCATAAAACCTCGGGAGCTGACAATCGCAGCTGCCTTGTTCTTCTATTGCTTCAAATATCAGGATACAGTGCAGGATGTGGTACGGATCGACTAAGTGTTACAACGAAACTTGAATACAAGTGTGGTGTTTGCAATGAGCTAGAGAGTGAAAGTGTATGAGAGTGTTAGTGAAAAATTGTGTGTTCTAAGCTGATCCGCCCCCATCTATTTATAGTAAAGATAAAATAACAAACTACCCTAAACTTGCGGGATCCACCGAATATTCCTTCTTCGAACGTTGTAGACCTGGTCTTTCGGGCTCAACGTCTCTCCCTCAAGAAATTGACCGTTAGCAAGTCTCAACCTTTAACCTGCACGTGGTTAATTCAATAAGCCCCAGGATATCGCCCAAGATGTTAGCAATTTCCTCTTCCAGCATCCTGATCACAAATAAACAAACAAAGGCAGGATATTGGTCAGGATACGTATGTTAAGAAAATGACCCCTAACACCTGCACTTAACCTTTTTGGGAAAATACGTCAGTTTACACTGGTAAATACAATTAACTGACTCATTTTGAAAAGGTTTAAAAAAATTGATTTGAATGCACAAGGCACAAAATATTTTATAACTAGGGATAATTATTTATATATATAAACTTGTAAAAGAATTACATGTTTGTTATACGTTTAGTAGCCCAAATTGACACTGGGTTAAAGATTAACAGACACACCACATGATATAGTCCCGCGACGGGTTATTCCCGAAACCGGCGGTTATACCTTATTATTTATTTGTGCACTGTCGGGTGTACGCCTACACCCCGTGCTTAGGTCGTGGCCATTTCGTAGAATGATGCCAAGGATATCTGGGACATGGTCATTAACCACGCAAAGGCTTTAAGAAAACAAAATAATTTAAACAGGATATTTCAATAATTTAATCTTCATACAATTAAAAATTCAATGCCCGACCAAGCGGTATTTTATATACTGTACCCCAAGCCCGTATAGGGAAAATAAGTTAAAAGTATTTACCTGAGTAAAGTATAATCACAATTAGCAAGTGCAGATTGCTTTTACCAGGTCTCCTATTCTGGAACAAAGGTTTTTAATAACCTATTAGATTCCTAACGGGTCTTTAATTAAGCCTAAACTTAGACCGGTTAGTTTTAAAAGAAGATACTGTTCAAACGCACGATTAAGCGAAGACCGGAATAGAATGTGATTTAGACCCGAAAAGTTTGGAGACTTGTCTAATATGGGTAAACTAAACACATTCTGGATTTTGAGACAAAAACGATAAGGTTTGACCCGTTTCGGTCAATTTATGCAAACTAGTTACATAAACCGAACCGAACGCGCAAGATGCGTAACGGGTAACCATATGAGTCATATACATGTTTCCTAAGTTAATATGTATTAAATATGTTGTGACATCAGTAAGATATCTTCTATTATGCCCAAAACGAATTTAAACTCAAACTATGCCTCGCAGGGGCATTTTGGTCATTTTAAAGGTTATAAAAGAGTTTAAATAATAATCTGAGTTACAGGTCTGATATAATAAGTAAAAATACTTAATTTAATAAGTTATAACAATAGGGTATTACATATATGTGAAATTTATCATTTAAAACCAAACTATGCACCTTAAGGGCATTTTGGTAATTTCACATAGGCTTAAAAGGTCAAAACTGGAAATCTGAGTTTGAAAACTTTTCTTACTATTAAATTATATTAATTTAGTTAAAATATCAGTAGGTATCAAATCTTATATATTCAAAATAGTTTTAGTACATACTATGCGTTTAAAACGCGTAAAAAGACGGTTTTAAGCGATTTCCGGGTTTTATATGAAAAGTTGATATTTTTATTATTCCAGAAGGCTAAAAATGTTTTATTTATCGTATTATATCAGTAAAAAAAATTTTGATATCAAAATAATTTGTAAAACTCATTTTATAGGCCAAAAGGGCAAAACCGGCAATTACCGAATCAAGCTTAGAACTCTATGTTATGCTCAGCCTAAAATTAAATAAAAATCTTAAAAAATCCCAAAATATTATATTACATCAGTGGGTAAAAAGTTTGGTATTAAAAATTGGGTTTAGATAGGCTATATGCTAATTACGCCGTTTAATTAATAAAAAGCTTTCTAATTACGCTAATGAGCATAACTCCTAATCTAGACCTCAAACTGATGTCAAATTTTAGGGACAACTTTATAAATCAGTAATTAAGGTTTCTATTCTTTTACATTTTCAAAAATCATGTTTTAAGGTCATATGGGCATAATAGTCAACATTTAAGCATTTAACGGAAGCAGGCATATGAATCGGATAACTATTGAACCAAGTTTGTATAATCACAGAGGGTTATACTAACATGAAACCTGGTCCAAATAAAGCTCTAAGGCATTTCTTAACTATGCTCAAATGGGTCAGAACTGAAAGTCAAAGCAAAAGTCAAATTATGCGACTTTCGGTTCCGAACCGAGCCTATACTGAAAATTGTCGGGTTGAACATGTTTAGACATGTTCTTACATTAATTACCGACTTATATTAGTGATAAAACAGGTTGAATGGGTTCTACATTGCTAATTATGCATTAATTTGAAAATAAGCTTTCTGTTGACTTTTTAAGATTAACTTTGACCCGACAATTGACCTACTTAGAGTGGGAATCAGAGGGTGCCCTTTAAGGGTTTATTGTCCACATAATTACCAACTCATAGGTACTTTCAATTTGAAATTTGACTGGACAAATTATGATTAATTGCGAAGTCAAACTCTAATTACGACGGTTTGACTTTAAGCTAATTAACTAAGTAAAACTGAATTAAGGAGGGTTAAGGGAGCTTACAATAGTCCTATGCACGACTAATGACTTCTAGGAAATGTCCTTGAGCTCCAGCAAACTCCAGAAGTTGAGTTGTGATGGTTTTGAAATGCAAGTGTTCAAGGTTGCAAGATTGAAGCTCTTAAATAGGGTCTTGGATGCAACAAGATTGTTACACACAAGTCTACAGGTGTTCTTTGATCAGTTCCAGGTGTCCCTATGCCTTAAAACTCATTGGAGCAGCCCCTGGAATCGAGAAACTAGGCTACAAAGGCGGTGGAACCTGCAAACAGGCATCTGCCAGTTCTGCTGAAAACAGCCTCTGTCGCGCCACGCGACAGGGCTCGCGCCACGCGTGGGAACTGATTTTCAAGTTTTGTTGTTTTGTTGCATGTTCAGTCCCTGCACTTTTATTATTCGACATTCCGACATTTTCAGCATGCAAAGTCAGTGAAAACAAGCCATGGGTGTCCTAGGGAGTGTGGCCATGCATTGGAAAGTCTTGAACACTTTGAAAAAGGCTTCCGAACAAAGAATCGTGATATTTACACTTTTAACCCCTATTCTTGGAAACTTTAATTTATCTCAAATTTTGAATTGGATCCTTATGAAACTTTTATCAGATGTTCTTGAGGGTGTAATAATGTACTACAAAACTTTTGGGATTTATAAAAAGGTCTCTCAGAGGTAGAATTAACATGTTGACACTTTTAACTCCTGTGTTTTTTGTAATTTTTGATTTATAAGCGCAAACGGCTTCTAGTGCTTGATAATTTATTCAATGATGATGACGGACATTATATAGAGTCATTCAGAGGCACAAGTTTGGCATGACGACGCATTTGGTCCTTCTAATAACATCTTTGCACTAGTTATCAAATTTTGTCCCTCAAGATACCTTTAATCACAATCAGAGTTTATGACACGTGTCATTATTATATTGGACATGATTTTATGAGGTGTTACATTTTGGTTCCGGTCAGAACGAATTCAGGTAAAAAAAATGATATTTTGGTTCAAGTCAAAACAAGTTCGGATAAAAACAAGTTAAAAAATATACCCGATTTATATAAAAACTTGGACAAGTTAAAATAAAACTTTGAATAACTTATAATCTAAAAAGGTTAGCGGTGAATGGTGAATTGGCGATCCAACGCAAAAGTTAGAAGCTGAAAAAGCTTGTACAGTATTTAATAATTTTAGAGTAAATTACAAAACTCATCATTTATGTTGACACCAGATTGCAAACTATGTCCTTTATCTTCAAAAAGTACAAAAAACGTACTTGATATTTATAAACCGTTGCATGTTATGTCCTTTAACCTTAACTGAGTTTATATTTACAATTAAGTCTAGTCACATAGGACCCACGTGAGGGCATTATTGTCTTTTTCATTCCCCTTTTAATTACCTTTATTAAAACCCCTGTTTCTCATTCATATATATATATATAACAATCCACCACCATTAAACCCTATTCCAATAGAAAAATAACAACAAACCCATCCCATCTTCCCTAACATAGCCACACACGAAAAGTCAGATTCAAAGATTTAAAAAATGGATCTCCTACCTGTGAACACGAATTCATAAAATTTCACTTTCTGTGAATAATGTCACAGATCTTGGGGGTATAATGTGACAACCCGTACTTTCGAGGTTAGTGTCATCTAATTTCATGATCTTTTATTATGTATCACTACCCTTCACGTTTCGCTATATCTCATTTTCTTATGTTTAGTTATTGTGATTAACTTAATAATTATGAAAAACTTGGCTATTAAACGTGGTTATATTATTATTGATTGATTGTACCCATATGTGACATTTGTGCCTTTACGACCATTATAAAATTTGGATCAATTATGAATCTAATGAAATCTTGTATTTCATATCCGGGATTGTATGATTACATGTGACATTTATACATATCAAATCTTGTACGATTTCGAAATCTCGAGAAGCTTTTCTGGAAGTTTTACGTAAACTATTACGCAAACGTAATCAATTTAATGTAGCGTACACTCCGAAACTATGACATAAGCTAAAAATACCCTAAATATCCTTTACATAGCTTAGAAATAAGTTTTGAAGGGTTCGGTATAACAAAAACAAGTTTATTCGATCACAGGGACTCAAAGCGTTAAAACTGTGAAAGTATGCAAATTGGCGTATTTCTGCATACAGGCCATATATGCACATCCAAAATATTTTTGTAATCATTAAAATATTGTATTTTAGTGATAGGAATACAAAAATATCATTTGTTGCGTAATTTCGATCGTTTTCGTGCCCGTTCGAGCTTTCGTCATAATTAAGCGCAAAATGCGACCGTACAACCGAACGAACCAACATCCATGATATTTCCGGACATATTTCAAGTCCCCTATTATTTAACGTCCTTATGAAGCATGAATTTGAGGTTAACGGGGGTTTAGCGCGTAAAAAACGCTTTAAAATGATGCAGGGGCCTGTTTCGCCAAAAAATGAAATTGTGCTACAGAGTGCTCCCGGGGTGAGACACCCTGGGGGTGTTCTGGTCGCGGGGCGTGACCACATGACCTGGGCAGAATGTTGTTTTGTTGAGAATCAGCTTGCTGCACTTGTTTTCATTTCTAGTTTTTTTTTATTACTGTGGGCATTTTGTGTGATGACTAAGGCTTTAATTCTTGGCCTAACACTTGTAGCAATCCTATGAATCCTTTCTCAACACTCAATACACTTGTCAAGATCTTGTGCGTTCAAGAAAACTATAAATAGCCTTCATTACTTCTTCAATTCTTGCTCATTCCTTTCTTCTTATCTCTAAATGCTCTAAGTGGAGTGCTACCATCTTTTGGATGCCTCCTAACTGAGTTATCTTTCATCCTAGAACACAAGTAAGTGTTCTTCCTAGTCTTGTTTATTTATTACATCAATTTACGCTGAAAGTCAAAAGGAGTTTGACTATCGTTTGACTTTCGGTTTTGACCATGAATTGGTCAAGTCAAAGTTCAATCGAACTTTGCAACGTGATCGTAATCACGATGATTATAATCCTTTGCAATTATACCTACTGATTACCACATTTACTAGTCGAAGTGGCGAGTCAAAGTTTCGGTCAAAATGCACGTTTATGTGCATTTTACAACGGAACTATTTTTAGGTATCAAAACACTTTGTTTTGATACCAAATCAGTTTTTCAACTAAGTTAAACATGTTTAACTCATCACTTCTATTTTAGTGCTTATTTAGGGTCGTAAGTCGAGTGGATTGACCACCGCTTTGACTTTCGAATCCGACCCATTTGGTCGATTATTAGGATTCGACCAAACACATATTTGTAACCATGGTTGTACAGGGAATAATATCTAGAGGTTATACCTTATGGTCACTTCGTTTGGTTAGTTATATGATAAGTCATTATTATGCGCTTTGAAAATGACCAAAATGCCCTTTTTGTGCATAAATTCATTTTAAGCATATGTGACCAAACTTTTGACACCTAAACTGATATTATAACATTTTCAAACATGTTTAGGCATATAATACTTATCATAGGACTAGTTTAACCATCTGAACGCGATTTTGTGCAAATGACACGTTAAAGTAGCATAAACTACCTTAACGTGTCATAACGGGTCAAAAGCACTTAGGATTCATTCCAAATCAGAATGTAGACTTTGTTAAATCATTTCATATGAGTTCCAGCACTCATTTAGTTTACAAGACCTCATTCTATCTGATTCCCCCGATTATGTACCGATACTTTAAAATAGTTACCCGATGTTAGGACATGTTCGAAGCTTTTGTGACAACTGTCAAAAAACAAAAAAATTCAGGTATCCGTACAATTAATTTCTTATGATTAGTGCTTAATGATTGTGCTGAATTTAAATTAATCACTTTCTGATTTCTGCTTTATACATGCATATGCATCATACATTGTTTAATGTCATATCATTACTGTCTGAAAGCTGTATTGCCTTAAATGATGCATTGAGTGTAGTTAGCATAGTTATCTGATAAATCAGGAAAATGCTGACAAAACTCAACACATAGACATACATTGCATTTAGACACAAAATGAGGCAGAAACTAAGTACTACACTAGTGTAGTGTGTAGGAAAGTAAGGATCATAAAACTGCCTTCCTAGTGATAGTTTAAGTGCCGGAAAGTGCCTAAAACTCACCCAAAGTGCTGAATTCAGCAAAATTCAGCAAATTAACACACTAATATTATGCAGAAAAATGGTAAAATGGTCCTGAATGCTTTCCTAAGTGTCGGGAATCAATAGTGTCAGAAAAAGATACATAAAGCACCTTAAACTGCGTAGTTTAACACTTTAACGAATCAATAACCAACCGAACAACCGGACAGTACCCGAAACACCAAATTTACACTAGAAGCATTGTTTTAACATTACCAAGCTAGTTATGATCCTCAAACATCATAACACCTCCTAAAAATATCTAATAACTAAACATCCTAACTAAACACTTGAAAATGAACTAGATTATCTAACTAATAGTTAAACCTAGTCTAAGACCCCCCCCCCCCCCACCTAGTTCATGGCCAACATGGCCCCCACCAAATAGATTTTATTTCAATATTTAAATACATTTGCTAACACTTTACTAAACATGTTATACAAAGGTTAACGTGCTAGAATGGTTTATAAAAGAGCATGAGAGATCAAGAGTTCATTTCACACACACTTCTCACTCAAACTTTCCTCTCTTCCCCTCCTTGTTTTCTCGGCCGACCCCTCACCCACACACAACCATCTTCAATCATTCATCTCCATGCAATCTGCATATATAGAAGGGTTTTAGAGATCATATAAGGAAGCTTGGTGGCTTTGGATCTTGAAGGACCTCTCTTGTTTTCTTTTATCCTCTTCATTTCTTCACTTAAATCATCCCTAGCCTTGTGCTAGTGGTAAGAGTCTTGATCTATCCATTTTACTTTCATTTCTAATAGTTAAAGAAGAATCATAATAAAAAACATGAAGAACACTAAAGAACACAAGAAGTAAACATAAACATAAGCTTGTTTAATGAAGTAATCTTGATGAATATGAGTTGTTATGCTTGTTGATCATTGATTGTTTGTAGAAATAATGATGATCATCATAAGATCTTGCTAGATCATGATTAAAAACATAATTTAGCAAGATGAGAAAGTAGAAGTGTTGTAGGATGAAAGATCATCCACACATGATTCATGAACTTGAAAGAATACTTTGATTTCTTGAAAAATAATGAACAAAGTAAGTTGTTAATCATGTAGATCTAGGGATTTATGAATTATCTTTCAAAGAAACCAAGTTAAAAATGTGAGTTTTATTAAATCTTGGTTCTTACATAAGCAAATCTTATTTTTAATGGTTAAACAAGTGTAGAAACACTTGTGTAACAAGAAGATTACATAAAGAAACATTTTTAGAAAATATGACAAGAAGTTGTAAACATCTAACTTCTTTAAAAATGAAGTTTTAAAAGAACTAATCACATTTTAAAGGGTAACAAGACTTACTAAAAACACTAGAAAGTTACTACAAATTTTTACAAATATTCAAGTTCATGAAGTAGTAGAAAATGCATGATTTTGACAAGATTGGTAAGTTAAGGTGGTTTATTGTTAATTGTGAATTGATTGTGATGATTTTTACAAAATAAAATGATATGCTTGAAAGCATGGAGACCTCCATTCTTAGGGGAAACTATGGCAAAATTTTCTAAAAATATAAACACTTAGAAAAATATTTTTAACAAACATTTACAAGTGTATTTTAAACCATGAGTTTGCTACAAAAGCTTTGGTATAATTTTTGATACAAAAATATAATTATTGGAGGTTGGATTTTCATAAATAAAAGTGACTAAATATGTATTAGGAAAATATACATTTAGAACTCACATGTGTGTGGTTATTTGTATACTTTGTGTATTAGTTATATTATTTTAGGACTTGAAATAATATAACACACAAAAATACCAAGAATTTCCATCCAAAATATTACCAAAATTTCCAACAAAAGAATATACACATTTACACAAAATATTGATGAGACCGAACTATGGAATAAGACTTACAAAATATTCCGGAATTTATTCACAAAGTATATTTTGGTAAATAATATTTTGGACACCAAGGAAGTAAAAATATGATTTTTTACAATACTACCAAAATATATCATATTTTGACAAGGAAAAATATATTATTTTTGGAAAATATGAAATATATATAATTCTTGAAGTTTTTAGAAAATATATTATTTTTAAGAAATATATATTTTCTTGCACAAACATGAAATACAATATTTATGGATGAAAGATACATTTTGTCAAATAAATATGAGGTATGTCATTTTTGGGAAAAATGAGTTAGAATATATTTTCTAAATTGGACTTGAAAATATATTAATTTTGACACTTATGAGAAATTACAAGTATTTTTGCCCAAATAAAAATTATAAATAATTTTTCTAAGTAATATTATTCAAAATATATATTTTGAAAATATATATTGGACCTTTATTAAAGATAATATAGCGGAATAATTAATATGAAATTAAGTATAAAGAATACTTAATGAATACCACAAAAATACGTATTCTCGTACGTATAAATACACACCGGAATACAACCCCGATATAAGGCAAAAATATACAAGTGAAAGATACTCCCATCCTTGGGAAGGACATACATGTGTAAATACCCGAAGTATATGAAGCCAAAAATATAATATTATTCCAAAAATTTAATAAATATAATTTAAGTTAAAATATTAATTATTTTAACAAATGATTATAAAATCTGGAGTAATATCGAAGACTCAAAAGAAACGTAACTCAAAGACATTAATACTAAGGCATGACCCGTTCGTCTAATAGACATTAGTACGTTGTAGGTAGTCGTGTTATTTCGAAGAACTTGAGTTACGGTGATTGAAGACACAAATCAGTGAGTTCATGTTCCCCCTTTTCAATAAATGGTTTTGTTTTATAACTTCGGGGGTGAAGTACATGTTACAACGGTTTACAAACAGTTTGATTTGGTATGGTTAGCTAAGGAAGGGTACTGCTTGATCATGTGAGTGGTGGGACAACACTTAAGACCATTAATCCTCGTAGTAGGACCGAGGGACATGAGTGATAGATCTATTTGGGTGTAGCGAGCCCACACCCATGCGGACCTGGGTGGCCCATGTGGTGACTATGTCTTCATCCCGGAGGCAAATTTGCTAGGTTTGAGTTTTCTTGCATCACTTCACATATATCAATGGCCTTGCAAACCATTGGTGATATGTTTTCCTTGTTGCTTTCATACCAGGAGTTTTACAAACACACATTTATACTTTCAATTATTATAAAGGTTTATTCATGCAAACTTACACACACATGAACTCACTCAACCTTTGTTGATATTTTTAGACTACATGTATTTCAGGAAATTAAGTAAGATCTGGCGGGCGTTTGGATGTTTCAAGTAAAGTTGAGAATAAAAGGTGTCGTCCTGTGTCTAACGATTTGGATAGTGTGTCTTATTCTAGATAAGATACAACCTTCAAAGCCTAGTTTTAAGTAATGTCCTTTGTCGAGTCTTTGTGAACTTTTAAAAACAAGTTGCATGGTTTGTACTCAAATTTGATGTCTGTGTTTTAAACAATGTTGTTAAGTTTTAAACTTATCTAATGGACGGACATCTTCAGTTTTATCGTATAGTTATTGTTATGATTGAATGCAATGGTATTAAGAAAGTCACACCATAATCACGCTTCCGCAAAAGTCAGGGTGTGACAGTTTTGATATTTCACATGATTCAAGGATACTTTGCAATCCCAAGTGATTACATAGCTCCCCTCTTTTATGCTTTCAACTGTTTTGGGGTGACTCATATGTGCTAAATGCTTTTCAAGTTTTCAGAACAAATACTACGGTTTATATTAAACACAACGATTTCAATAATGTGAACAAACATGTTGGTGCGTTAGTTCATAACACGAATGACATTCATTAGCTTTGATCAAGCCGACCGTTAGTATGTTATGGTACCATAGGACTGACAATCCCTTTATCGGGCTATCCAATGGATTTAGTGGATAGTTTGGGGTAACGACAGAATCTAATATTTTAACAAATCATGGGTTGATTTGTTAGTCAAGTTAAAGAGGCCTTTCAGGGTCTATTAAAGACACCCCATGGGTGGTATAGTCGAGTCAGACAGGTTTGAAAAACGGACGAATGACAATTGATTTATAACACGAATGACTTGGACGATTGGTTTATCGTAAGTGATTAGATAATGATATGGGTGTAATGTGCTAAAAGCATGGTGGATACGCCGCTGGTACTTCCTATATGTAAGTACTTTTATCATATTACATGCCGTAGTTTTATCTAGATCATTTGAACGAATGTTTTCAAACGATGTCATGCAACGAGGTTTACTTAAAGATATAAACCATACAATGTTTACTTTCAAGATGACTTACTACTTGGTTTTACAAAACAAATCTTTTCGGCCAAGATTCATGGCTACAATGGTTTTGTTTTACTTATATCAACTTATAAAGTTGATCGAATATATACTGCAAAATCAAACACTTTTTGATTTCAAGGATTCCACTCGTCGACTCTCGAGGTTGGATGAGGTATTGCAATATGAATTCAAAGCCATGAATTTGACATACAAAACCTATGTACTCGCTAGCTTTTTATGCTAACTGTTTTTCACAAATGTTTTAGGTTCTGTTATGTGACGATTGTTGATTGCTTGCTTCACATAGGATGGAGGTGGGCCTTAGTGACTTTAAAACTTGAAAGAAGATTCTTTGTATTTATTTGGTTTCAATCAAAACAACGAGTCTATCAACGAAATAAAACAAAACTTCAAATACCATGTGTTGTGAAACAATGATTCCGTGACATGACTCCCCGACGTTTCCGCCACGGTTTGTTGTATTACGTGGTCGGGGTGTTACAGAAAAATTGGTATAAGAGCCATGGTTATAGGGAATTAGGTTATTAGTAATGCTCTTGACCTAGTCTATAACCTTCCTAGGACCCTAACGCGAGTTTACTTGCGTTTAGATTCTTAATACAATACTATCACCTATCCTTAGGTGATTAACAAAAAAAAAACTCAATTCATTCTATCGAGTCAAAATTTTTCCAAAACTTCACAAGAAATCATCTATCCTTAGATGATTTGTTTTAGGCTTATAAGCCTTTGGTGTTTTCAAAATCTCGTCAAAGTTTGGGCTTTAATAATGTGAACATGTGCAATCTGGAAGGGTGGTTGCCTGTACTCTGAGTAGTCTGTCTAAGGCTAGAGTGTTCATACAAATCCGCATCATTATAAAGACCAGTCACTCTTACATGGGAACTCTTGGGGTGAGTGTCCACCTATAGGCAAAAGCATATCTTCGCGATACATTATAAAGACCCATTTACTTTGATTAGTCACTGTGTCATTTGTTTATTTTAGGTAACGAACAAATAATCACAATCCTTATGCTTCATAGATGTTTTAACGTTCAGTTTTAATTATCCAATAACATCTCACTTGTTTTCTCCCATATTTTTCATCCTCTTTAGGTTGCCTCCTCATCGCAGCGATACTCAAGGTCTGAACTGGCTCCTAGAATCGCCCAACAACTAAACGTAGTACTCTGTGGGACCATTGAGTTAGTTGTCGCCATGTCTAATCTTGATGATGAAACTACTCATGAGGCACCTAAGAAGACAAAATCCAAGCTTTCAAGAAGATCAAGGAAGCGTAAAGCTTCAAGGAATCTTATAGTGATTGCTTCAGTTCCGCTTAACCAAGTGGGACCTAGCCATGTGGCATCACCACCCTAAGAAGCCATACAGAGGAAAACCACCCCTGTGCAACAAATGCAACCGTCATCATCTAAACCAAACACCATGTCACAAATGTACCCACTGTGGATGATTTGGACATTTGGTCAATACATGCCGTTTTGCTAACAACACCTAAAACCAAAGTATTGCAAGTCATGCGGCTGCTCAAGCACCATATCCACCTGGATCGTGCTACAATTGTGGTAATCTTACTCACTATCGAAACAATTGCCCAAAGCTTGTTAATGCAAATCCAGCCTGTGGATGAGCATTTAATGCTAACGAGACACGCGCTAGAGACGATGCAGCTTTGAACACTTAAACTTTTATGTTTTCTGTTTATTCTCCAAGAACCTTGAAAACACTTTGGTTTTTCTATAAATAAACTTGTTATTTCAATTTTAGTTACAAAACTAATGCGATTACGCGAATATGTGGCATACCCTTACAATACCGACACCAAGGAACCATATTCCTTACAAAATCAAACTACTCTCGTAGTTTCTTCTATTTTATGATCGCTCGCGATCTCCACAGAAATCCTAAGTACTCGTTTCATCTATGAAACAAATTACAAGGTACAAGTTATAACTCTTAATGGATACTTGAAGTACCACTTTAAATCCTTGCTTGGATATCTAAGGGTACTTTTCATAAGTCCTTAATTGGTCTTATGCAATATGTCTATGTACATATCATTACATTCTGGTTTTCATGACATTATACATAGTATATGATTTCAAAGACATCTTACGTCATTTCAAAAACATTTCATATGGTTTAAAAATATTTTAATATAGTATATTTACCTAATATACCAAGTGCATGATTTCAAAAACATTATCCATGTTTTCAAAAACCTCATACAAGTTTTTAAAGGCATTTCACATGGTTTCAAAACATTTTAACATGGCATATTTACCTAATATACATAGTGCATGATTTCAAAAACATTATATAAGATTTCAAAAACATCAAACATGTTTTCAAAGATCCTGTGCATGGATTTTCAAAGACATTCTGCTTCGTATGTTGACCTAGCATATGTAGTACACGATTTTCAAGAACATTATGCTTCGTATGTTGAACTAGCATACGTAGTACACAGTTTCCAAAGACATTCTACTTCGTATGTTGACCAAGCAGACCTAATACATGGTTTTCAAAACATTTTCGCTACACGAATCCCAAATCCTCATAGGATCTTCCTATCTGTTTAAAGTACTAATTGAAGTCCTTGATTGGATTCCTTGTGTACTCTAAATGCGTATGTGCAAGTTGGTGAACAAATTGACGATTATGTGATTATGCGATTATGTGTTTATGTGTTAGTTAATTCAAATGTTCACTATCTAAATCCTTGTAGAATCTTCCATATCTTCATATGATAGATTCTTATAAGGATATCCAAAGGTACTATCTTAAATACTTAAAGGGATTCTATGCAATAGTTAAGACCCTTGGATTCTAAAAGTACTATTCCAAAGTTAAAGAGACCTTTTGTGGTTTAGCTAAAGAGATTGTTCGTTAATCTAGTTAAAGAGATCATGTGTTGATCT
Source organism: Helianthus tuberosus (assembly GCA_030545235.1). NCBI lineage: Eukaryota > Viridiplantae > Streptophyta > Magnoliopsida > Asterales > Asteraceae > Helianthus > Helianthus tuberosus. The sequence continues at coordinate 44,820 of JARYGA010016881.1, forward strand.
AGTTAAAGAGACCCTTTGGTGGTCTAGTTAAAGAGATTCTTTGTCAATCTAGTTAAAATAAAGACTATGGTTTATATTAAACACGACGATTTCAATAATGTGAATGAACTTGTTGGTGCATTAGTTCACAACACGAATGATATTCATTAGCTTTGATCAAGCCGACCAGTAGTATGCTATGGTACCATAGGACTGACAATCCCGTTATCGGGCTATCCACTGGATTTGGTGGATAGTTTGGGGTAACGACAGAATCTGTTATTTTAACAAATCATGTGTTAATTTGTTAGTGGATTTAAAGAGCCCTTTCAGGGTCTATTAAAGATACCCCATGGGTGGTATAGTCGAGTCACACAGGTTTAAATGTGTTCATTAAAGAACGACCAAAAGTTTTCACAATTAAAACAAGGACGATTGATGATTGGTTTATAACACGGACGAATGACAATTGATTTATAACACAAACGATTTGGACGATTGGTTTATGGTAAGTGATTATATAACAATACTGGTGTAATGTGATAAAAGCATGGTGGATACGCTGCTGGTACTTCCTATATATAAGTGCTTTTATCATATTACATGCCGTAGCATTATCTACATCATTTGAACGAATGTTTTCAAACGATGTCACGCAACGAGGTTTACTTAAAGATATAAACCATACAATGTTTACTTTCAAGATTATTTACTACTTGGTTTTACAAAACAAATGTTTTCGGTCAAGATTCATGGCTACAATGGTTTTGGTTTACTTATATCAACTTATAAAGTTGATAGAATATATATTGCAAAATCAAAGACTTTCTGATTTCAAGGATTACACTCGTCGACTCTCGAGGTTGAACGAGGTATTGCAATATGAATTCAAAGCCATGAATTTGACATACAAAACCTATGTACTCACCAGCTTTTTATGCTGACTATTTTTCACATATGTTTCAGGTTCTATTACGTGACGATCGTTGATTGTTTGCTTCACATAGGATGGACGCGAGCTTTAGTGACTTTAAAACTTGAAAGACGATTGTTTGTATTTATTTTGTTTGAATCAAAACAACGAGTCTATTAACGAAATAAAACAAAACTTCAAATACCATGGGTTGTGAAACAATGATTCTGTGACATGACTCCCCAACGTTTCTGCCGCGGTTTGTTGTATTACGCGGTCGGGGTGTTACACCATACTATTTATTTAGTTATTATATTATAAGTGTGTGTGCGGCAGCCATAACCAACCAGTACACATCCAACCGCACACCCCTTGACCAACCGCACACTATCGATTGTTCTCGGCCCAAACTTCCTCTGGCCCAGCTAAGCCCAAATCCCTTTTAATTGGGTTTGCATGCATGCATGTATATGTGTGTGCGATCCCTTTTATGTTGCAATCATAAAACAAATAAACCCTAACTCTCTCTCTATCATCGACGACAGCCTTCTTCCACTCGGAATACTCTCCTTCTCCTTCTAGAACTCTATTGCATCTCATATCTTGGTAAGTGTGTTTATCATTTGTTGATTGGATTTTTCCTTTGTTGTACTTGGCTATGCTTATGCTTTTGATTAAGATTGGTATTTATGAAATTAATTATGACCTTGGGTTTACTAGAAATCATGATTTAATATTGTTTTAATCGTATGGATGTTGATTTAATAACTAGGGTTTTGTATGATGATAAGATTTGGATGGTTCCTTGTGATAATAAACTGTTAGATCTAATCTGGATTTTGTTTGCAATGTTAATTGATGGTCTAGGGTTCATGTGAGTCGAGTATAATGTTTGCAAAATTCTGAATATGCTTGTATAGATAAACACATGTGGATTAGGGTTATGGTCTTGAGTTTTAGATGTTCTTATTGATCTTGATGATTGGTATGTTAATTCGATGATAAGTAAAACAAAGATCTACTGAAAAAGGCTATATTTTCTATTGTGTTCATGTAAACAGTGGGTGTTCCCTGTTATGGCAGAAGGTGTGCACCATAGGCTACGATTGGGAACCGTAGCTTGCGGCAGGGATCATGTGATGCGCACCCACACCGCACACCCTTATGCTGTAAGTTGTTATCACACACTGCACACTTACATGCCGCACATCTCACTCCCCGCACACTCATGAACGGTACATCGTGTACAGCACAATGCACACCGCACACTCATGTGTCTATGCTTGTATCGCACACTCGTGTGCCTATGCTGAAACCACACACCCATATGCATAGAAAACCTGTTATTGTTTGATAAGTGAATGGAAATCTATTATTTGTTGTGAATTTACGTATGACCCCACATGATTTACGTGCTACATAATAACTTGCTTGTGTGCTACTTATTAGATACGTGTAGAAATTACGTGAAATATTCATACACATACCCTAATAATATTGGTAACCATAATAGGACGTGGTTGACCATTCTAGCTCGAGTACTTTAATCTGCCGAGCTAAGCTAAGGTTAGTTAACACATTTACTAAAAGCATGCATTCCCAGGTATTGGGAACCACACTATCCTTGGATTGGGACCACCTAGTATTCCTGGATTGGAATACTACTAAATATTGTAATTTATACTTCATGTCTTTAGCGGACTAAACGAAATCTATCTGAAAGTCCCCACTCATTTTACCGATTAGTCGTCGGGTTTGGCGAATGAGGTATTAGTTGATAGCGCTATTAGGTTTGACAAACCTCACACTGTGCTGGGAAAGACAGGCGTGAACTTTCACCTTGACACCTGATCAATGATGATAGACATTGATATGGGGCACAAACAACTACAACAATTAAGTTTCGGGTACCACACAATTTAGTAGCTTAACGATGGGTTAGCTACCCATGACATGTTTTATAAACTAAGTATTTAAACAAACCTATTTTTGTAACAACACTGAAAACTGTGAACTCGCCAACTTTATGTTGACACACTTGTGCATGTTTTGCAGGTCGTTTGGTACAGCTCAGGAGCTTGCACTTTGGAAGTGTCCTGAAACTATTTGTTTGGAATTTATTAAACAATTATGGTCTTTAACTATTGTCTGGATTTTTAAACATTTTGCTTCCATTGTTGACTTGGACTTTGTTTTTGAACATTTGAAAACTTAATCACTGATCGTGTTGATGGTGATGATTTCCTTTATATTAATAAATTGTTCAACATGATTAGTGGCCTGATCCTGATCAGTCGCACGTCTCGTGGTAAAACTCCAGATGTGGATTTTGAGGGTATGACATATAATGTGTGTTCAAACAATAAAAAAATGTGTATTTTTAGCTCATTTCTTCATCATAACAGAAAATTAGATCCAAAGCTCATTTCTTCAACATAACAGAAAATCAACGGTGGTGGGGATGGAGGTCCGTATGAGCACCGCCATGGGTTTTACGATTGGGTGTGTCCGATAATCGCCGGTGGTTGTGGGGACGGAGGTCCGTACGAGCGCTGCCATTGTTTTTGCGATTGGGTGTGTCCGACAGTAGATTGGGCTCGACAGTGGTGGGTTTTGCGATTGGGTTGTGACTGTAGTGGAGTCTGGTAGTGTGTGATGCTGATAGGGTATTTCTCCGGCATCTGTTAATGTGTGTTGTTACTATGTGGCGGCGGTGGCAGGTGGGTGAGGGGGTGGTTATGTGTGTATATATAATTTTTTCTAACATAATTTTTTATTATTTTTATTGATAATTTATTTTAGCATTTAGGGTAAAATTACCAAAATACCCAAATGTGGGGTTCGTTTGGTGAGATTTAACAATGAAAACTAACTGAGTTAGGGTTAAAGGACAAAACGTGCTAGGGTTTGCGAACATCGAGTATGTTTTTTTGTACTTTTTTTAAGATAAAGGACATGGTTTGTAATTTGGTGTCAACATAAATGATGAGTTTTGTAATTTACTCACAATTTTATATAAAATAAGAGTTAAAAACAACTTTAGCAATTAGCACATTATATATGATATTACCCACATAGCACAGTTTATTATCAGTTACCATTAAGTTTTCTCTCCACTCCACCTCCTCAATGCAACCCTCTCTCACACACCGAAATTACGAAGAACCAAAAAGTTGTCAAGTTGTTCATTCTTGTTGGGGATTCATTCAGTAAAAATGTGGGAATTCTAAAATATGATGGGCAAAGTGATTTGTATATTTCTTAATGATAACATCAAATTACATCCTCAAATAAATACATGAACGTATAAAACTAAAACTAAGTAAAGGAGGAAAATTAGGAGATAAATGAGACTGACAAAATGATCTATAAAGGAGAAAGGATTAGGACAGATGATTCGGTGGAAAGACCAAAAATAAAGAGAAGAATTTTATGGAAATACCAAAAGGAATTGATGGTGTGTTTAGTTCAATTGCATTTTAATAGGGTTGCTCCATTCTCAGATCGATTTTGCGACTTTTTTACCCTATCTCTTTCAAGAATTAAAGGGTAGAAGTGTAACGCCTGCATCCCTAAACTTTTAACTATTGTCAGTTTTATTCGTTATACTATGTGACTCTTGACACATGTGAATCTTTATGCTATGAAACTTGAATCTTATTGATACTTGATACTTAATTCTATGAAGCTATATCCTCGAAACTTGATTCTTAATACTAGATTCTTGATACTTAACTCTAGACACTTGATTCTTGATACTTGGTGCTTGACTCTTGAGGCTCGTGAAACTTGCTACTTGGTTGAACGAGGGACTAGAGACTTGTTACTGGCGGAAACTATGAAACTTGTAAACTTTTGTGTTAATGATATAATCTAGTTATGTGATACTATTACACAATAAATACGCAACGCAACGAAATGAACCAAAGACGGGAAGGCGAAAAGGATGGGATTGACCGAATGGCAATCTGATCGGATGACCATCCGATCGGAGGGCCACTCGATCGAACCACCATCCGATCCATGCCATACCGCCTTATTCCCCACTCTTGCACTATAAATAGGACCTGTCACATCATTCTTCACTAATGTGACAACCTCCTTCAGCTCAGACGCACACCCTCTCACTTTCGAGCACTTTTCTTCAATTCTAGGCCGATCCTTGTAAGTTTTCAACCTAAATCTTGTACAACTTCAATCTACACACTATTTTCTACATGATTCTTCTTTGAAATCACACTTTTCACCATGAAATCTATGAGATTTGAGCTCTTGAGGATGACGTTATCATGGCGGTTGTACAAACAAGCTGTATGATGTCATTCCAACCAAGATCTAGCTCAGATCTAAGTAATCTCATGTGTTTTACACCAAATCTTCACTAAATCTAAGGTTTTCAGTCGATTTATTCAAACTTTCTTAAACTTTTTACTAAAACGGCGGAAATCCGGACCCAAACGGGCTGTAGACTTGATGACTAGTCTGGAGTCGGCTTGGAAATGGATTATCGCCGGAGAAGGTGGCTGGGGGACGGATTCGGACATAAACACCATCGAGGTCAGAACCTGATCGGACGGGGTGATTCCTGTAGGATCGTTTTCACGACCAAAACGAGTCGTTCAGAAGCGTTCTTATCAATACAAAAGGCGGAAACAAGCGTATCGACTTAGATTCGACTTGATTTACACACAGAATCACTTTTAATGTCTTGTTTATTGATTTGACAAAGATTACAATCAGTAGACACTTCGGCAGCAGTTCGGTACCGGAATCAGAGAACGTTACAAATTACACAGCACATCAGGTATATATAGGTGTGGGTATTTCGCACGAAATAGGCAATTGCCATTTCATGCGAAATGACTTCACACTATACAATTCTCGTTTTGCGTGCCCGGATCTTTCTAAACTAGTACAAGACTTGATACAAGACGAAGTCAACAGACATATGCACCTACAGACTCCCCCTTGGATGTTGACGAAGTCTTCGGTGTCGAGTCTTCACAGTCTTCAGTCTTTATCAGTCTTCGTACTCTTCCAACGTATCTGACAGTGTAAGTATCCTTAATCTCTATATCTTCTTCTCTCATCAATTAACCTTCTCCTTGGATGATGATCTAACAATCTCTTGTATTTTCCCAGGATCAAACTCCTGGCTCTATTCTCTTTATCTTCTCTTGATTCCTTAATTTCATCAGCATCAGCAATTTGCTACCTTCATGATCTGAAACTGGCTCTAGCATCTACAGACTCCTATTTACTACCAGACTCCCCCTTGAGTTGTGCTTTGATCGAAGTATAACTTTTATGTTCCAAGATCATGACCTGGCTCACACTCTGCTCAGGTTTAGACACTGAAACCTACACAAATTTCTAATCACACAATAAATTTCACAAATTTAAAAGTTGATAAATTTATTCTGTGTTTAACACTTGATGAATCTAACTCAAAACATCAATTGTTGTGATATAACATTTCACAAGTTATTTCAACTTTTAACTTCACTTTTTATCTCAAACCAACTTTCCCAAACCTGTTCGTCATGTTTTGCACTTGGAATTTTGAAAATCCGCTTTTCATCATCAGTTGTCGAAAATCTTTTTGTATTTTCAAAAATTATGCTAAAACACACTGAAATTTTTTTTGGGTTTTGTAAAGAAATCCAGTAAAAAATATTTACTAACAATGTTTTTGCGAGTCTGTGTAAGAGGATCATATCAGTTTATAAGACAAATCACTTAGCACCATTAAGCTTTAAACATTTTAAGTTCTAAACAATTTACTTAGATTGTCAGTATACTGATCCACTTAAATTTTCACACAAAGTTCAACTGTTTCGAGATACGAGATTAATGTTTTAGAGACTTAAACTTATTCACGTGTCCCACCTCAGAATATACACTCGTATCCAGATCGCAATATTCAGTCTTACAGGTGAGTATACCTAGATGATATCTGTAAAGGGTTAAATGCGAGGGCCATGAGAGCTCAGGCTATTGCATCCGCAAAATCAGAGAGATGATGGCTTCGACTTTATGTGTGTTCCCTTTAGAGAATCTTTTCTTCAACAACACATGATTAGCATTTTGCAATGTTTCATCATTTTTTATGCTGAGGGTTGTGCTTATATTTCAAGCAAGTGAAAAGTATTATACGGGGACTAGGCCATTGCTTCCACAAAATCAGAAGTCCCGAGATAACACCCCAGATATCACTAAGCATAAAGACCTTGTATCTCAGAAAGAGGGATCTTTCAAACAAGATTTCGGGGGTTACCCATATATCCGAGAGATGTTCCCCACGAGATAAGTAAGTTTGAAATTTAGGTTTATATCTCGACACAATCTACTAAATGTGCAAAAACCTACTGGCACATCATCAGTGAGACCGTTTATCACATTTGACTTTCCAATTCTTTAGCATGTCGTGAATGTCCACTGATGTACTATCATTTCCTCTTTTATACAACAAAACTCATTTTTCATTTTATCATGTTTTTGGTTTTTTCAAATTTTCCAATGTTTTTGGATTTTCTGAAATTTCTTACTCCCCCTAAAATTCAAAACCATTTTAAAGAAATTTGAAAACAAACTATACAAGTAAAATAACAACTGATATCGAATCGCTTCAAATCACCATTCACTTGGCATAAACAATCAGAACTCCCCCTTTCAACAAACTATTTTCCCATTATGATTTCAAAACACTTAAGTTTGTTTTAATCAAAAAATGGTTTTTCCGGAAAATTAGTTTTGTTTATTTTACCATTTTGTAAAATCGGGGTTATGATCATCACTTTGTTTTTCAATCACTTTGTATGAAAGTTAAATCAAGTTCAACTTAATGACCTTGATTAACTACTTGTAAGTGAAAACCTTCTTCAACCACTTGTAGGTTCACTTATCAACCAAAACCACTTGTAAAAACGAAATATAATTTTCAAGAAAACTACCACTTGTAGTTCGAAATATCACATTCGTGAATTTCTCAAGAAAGATGCCGATTCTTGCTCCACAATTACCTACTTGGGAGCTCCGGCAAGTCAGGTTTTTAAGTAGAAAATGCATTCACCCAAGCCTGACCAGCCTTGGGTGATTGTGATCCAGCTCTATCCCACCATCGTTTAGATTTGTAAAAATCTTTAACACCCTTTACCTTACCGTCAACAATCTTTCCAAATATATGTTTAACTTTCCCATTGAAAACCTTTTCAGCATCAAATTCTTCTTTACCAGCAAAGAATTGATCTGAAATTTCAATCTTACCAACTTTCAACTTCAAATTTTCCTTTGACAGTGGCGGAAAGTTTTCATCATTCAACTCAGGAACTGAATTCTCAACATTTTTCTCAACAGATGACTCCTCTGATTTTATGGAATCAGATTCATTGTCAGAAATACTTTCAGATTTAACAACCCGCTTCTGTTTGTTCAAATCGACTTTTCTTTTGTAAAACCATTTTGAAACATCACCAGTTTCGAAAGTCAAATTTTCAAACACTTTAGATTTCTCAGTTGATTGTTTCTTTTCATCAACGCGTTTTTCTTTCAATTTTGAGTTAAAAGAAACTCCCTGTTTTGTGTTGTTGAACTGTTGGCAATTCCAAGCAATGTGTCCAACTTTTTGACATTTGAAACAAGTTCTTCTGTCAACTCTTGGTGCAGATTTATTCACATTTTTCTTTCTTTCAGCAAGAAATTCTTGATTTGACTGACTCCAAAATGGTTTCTTCTGTTCTTCTTCACAACTTGTACCTGAAACAAATTTAGTTTTTGGTTTATAATTTTTCTCGTTTTTATAATTTTCTGGTGGAATGAAACCTAATCCTTTCTTTTTGAAATTACTGTTATGATTTGGTTTCTTTTGATAACCATAACCAGAACCGTAACCCATTTTCTTGTTCACTCTCTGTTGAACTCTTGAAGTGTATTTTTTAGATTTTTCAGAAAGATTTAAATCTTTTATTTCAGAAATATTAATTCTTGTCAATTTGAAAACCTGTTTGATAATTTCAGTTTTGACACTTCTTATTGGAAATTCTTCATCAGAAAATAACTTGTCAGAATCATTCAAAGTATATACTACTTTGAATATTTCGTCATTCAACTTATTTTGTGAGATCAGAAATCCTTTATTGTAAACCCGTTTGACTGGTGAACTCGGACTCTTGTCTGATGAACTTGAACTTTTAGATTTAGACTCTGACTTTGACTCTTCATCCATATCCAACACTTGATCGACCACTTTCTTTAATAACTCAGACTCATGATCAGTGTCAGACACTGTGAATGTAACATCAATGTTATATGGTAACTCATCAATGGTTTCGGACTTTAACTTGATGTTGACTGCCTTTTTTAATCGTTCCTCATTAGGCTTTCTGGGAGAATAACGATTCTAGATCGGAGGCGGACACTTATTATACTTGACATTTGGTTTCTTACCAGCATCCGTATCGTCCATCTTTTTATCTTGAAAAGCTTCAAGACCCGCAACAGTAGGATAAACCCTGTCAATCAAATAATCACAAGTTATATAACTCAACAATAATTGTTTGATTCTTTCACTTTCAATCTTTTCGAGTTCCAAATCCTGCTTTAGCTTTGCACAATCTTCAATATATTCATTGATGACCTTCTGCTTCGTCATTAATGTTGAACTCATTGTTAGTGCATATGTCTGTTGACTTCGTCTTGTAATCGAGTCTTGTAATTAGAATGATAGATTAAGTCACGTAGAGAAATGACATAAGTCTATTCCACACAAAATGGGCTTGTCACTTTCAAGGGGAATAGATTTAGTATAAATAGGTGCCTAAGTCATTTCATTTGTAATTTTGGGAATCTAGAGCCAAGGTGTTGCCAAAGTGTCTCCAACCTTGTAAACGTTCTAAAATCAATACAAGAGACTTGTAAAGTGTATAACAAGCTGAACGAAGATCAAATCTTTGTATTTCGCCTCTGATTTGATCCGAGAATTCTTCTGAACGACTCGTTTGGTCATGTAAACGATCCTATAATTGGTATCAGAGCCAGTTATAAGCCAATACACTTGAATCAGTGCCTTTTTGTACATTTTTTTGGACTTCTGGACATTTTAACGGACAAAATGGACTGAGTTTCTGATATTGTATGTAAAACAGTGTTTTAACAAACCCTTGAGAGTTTCAGATCAAAATTCAAAGTAATAGTGACAAAAATGGGCCAAACAAGTAATTTCGTTTGAACAAGCAGTCTAATATCGTTTGAAAAGTTTTAGTAATTTCGCACGGAATTACTGTTTCCGTTTGAAAAACTCACTTTGTTTGGCTAATTTCGCACGGAATAACTAATTTCGTTTCAAAATGACACCTGTTTTCATTTGAAGTGGTAATTTCGTGTGAAAAGTAATCTCGCTTGAAACTAATTTCGTGTGAAGGGTCTGATTTCGTTTGAAAGTCCATTCTGTACGTAATTTCGTTTGAAGTCTAATCTAGTGTGAACATAATTTCGTTTGAAAAGTTCTGTTTTGAAAATTTTTCGGTAAACTGATTTCTTAAAATGGACAATCAAGATTTTTATAACTTCTTTGCCGGCGGTGGGATGACAGCAGCACAAAACCCAGCCAGTATAGTACAAAACGTTAATATGGAAAATGAGTTAGGGACGATGCAGAAACCACCTAAACTGATGAATATCGATGAGTATTCGAGTTGGTCTGGAAGGTTTAAGACATGGGTTCAAGCAAATCACTTTGAATGTTGGATGAAGATTGAATCGAAATATGTGCCTCCGAAAGATGGTTTAAATCTTGTGAAGTCGATTGGCAGTTTGACACAAACTGAACAAGAAGATTTTAAGGCAGAAAAGAAGATGATGAGTATTCTTCAACAAGCCATTAAAGAAGATATCTTGGTATTGTTGCAGCATGAGGATAATTCACAATCCATTTGGCAGTCGTTGATAGTAAAGTTTCAAGGGAGTGTGTCCATGATCAAAAGCAAAAAGGCTTTGATAAAGAAACAATTTTACATCTTCACTGGTATAAAGGGTGAAACAACAAAACAATTGATTGAAAGATACTACCATCTAGTTGTGGAGATGGGGAGATTGCAAATAACCAAGACTAATGAGGAGTGGATCGATAAATTGGCAGATGCATTGCCATACGGTGAATGGGGTACTTATTTGCTGGTATTGAAGAACAATTCAGATTATGTTAATTTGAATCTTAGTAGTTCGTCGAGAAGATTCAAGCTCAAGAACTTGAGTTCCAAAAGATTAAAAAATTGAAGTCTGATTCAGGAGAAGAGAATCACAAAGCAGCAACTGTTGAAGTAAAAGTCAAATCTGAGGAAAATGTTCAAGTGGTAGAGAAGCAAGTTGACGAAATTTCAGCTATCAAGGTTGAGAAGAAGGCTGAAGCTGTAAAGATGACCGAGAAGTGCTTAAACTGTGAAAAATCTGAAGCAGACAATGTCAAACTCTTAAAAGAGGTGGAGAGTTTGACATTGGAAAACAAAAATTTGAAAGAAAAAGAAAAAGATTTTCAAGATAAAATAACATTTTTGGAAAATGAAAAGTTAAAAATTGAAAAAGATTTTGAAAAAATTAAAATTGAAAATGAAAATGTTTTTTTGGATAAAATTGGAAAACAAAAATTTAAAAGAAAATGAAACAAGATTTCAAAATCAAATAAAGGTTTTAGAAGATGAAAAGTCTGTTTTTAATAAAAATAATATTGAAAAACAGATTGCAATAAATTCTCATCTTCAGAAAATCATTCGGCTTGAAAATGAAGCTGAAAGTGCTCGAAATGAAATCAAGGAGTTAGAGAATAAATTGAAAGGTTTTGTGACTTCGTCATCAGTATCAGATTATTTTTGTCCAAAACCAATCAATACAGTTCCAATAAGTGACAATGTCACAAATTATGACAAAGTCATAATTGAGGATTGTGATGATAAGACTGATGATGAAAATGAAAAACAGAAAATATTTTTGAAATTAAAAGAAAAATTTCAAGAAGCTGTTTTACATTCTACTGAAAAAGGTGAATGCTCTACGGAAAAACCTGTAAAGAAGAATGTAGAACAAAAACAAAATGTTAAAAAACCGAAAAATTTTCAAAACAACAATAAAAGCTCATCAGTTCAGTCATCCAATCGTTATAAAAAACCACAAAAAGTTGAAAATTTAAACTCACAAAAAAGTTGGTAATAAGTGGTGCAGGTTTGACCACAGTGCTCAAAAGTCAAATCAAGCTTACAAGAGGAGTGAGGATTACCACAAAGCCAAACAGTGTTATGATCTAAATGTTTGGTATGAAAGTGGTGAATGGTATGATAACAGAGTGTGTTACAACTGTGGTTTTCAAGGACACATTGCTGTTAACTGCCAGAGACAGAGGTTTGAGACAAGAAGATGTTATGAATGCCAAATCAAAGGTCACGTTGCCAGAAATTGCCCAATGAGATCAATGGAAAGATCGAGGGCTGAATCTTAGAAAAAGATGAAGAAATCAGTCAAGGTCGAAGAAAAGCCCAAAGAACAGAAGGTGAAAGAACAGAAAGTGAAGCTTTCACAAGGGCAGAAAGACCGTCTGAGAAAGAAAAGAAAGAAAGCTCGAGATATCTTGAAAGGATTTTGTCCTGTCAAAATCAAAAGAGCCACAAGTTGAGCTAAAAATTGAAAAGTCAGTTCCGCCAATGGATGATGTCAATTTTCCACCATTGCGAGCTGAAAATTTTAAACAAAAAGTTGACAAAGTTGAGAATTCAAATCAATCTTTTTTCTGAAAAGAAAGATTTTGATGTTGAAAAAGCCTTTAACCCCAATGTTTTAAACATTTTTGGAAAAATGGTTGACAGAAAAGTCAAAGGGGTTAAAGAATTTTATGAATCAAAAAGATATGTTCAAACCCCGAGTGAAAATAACTCGGATACACCCAAGGCTGGTCAGGCTTGTGTGCCTGCATTCTTTGCTTAAAATCCTGACTTGCCGGAACTCCCAGGTTGGTAATTTGGGAGTAGGAATCGGCATCTTTCTTGAGAAATTCACAAGTTGTTAACTGTGATATTTCGTCTTACAAGTGGTTAATCAAGGACATTAAGTTGTACTTGATTTAACTATCTTACAAGTGGTATGATTATTGGAAATTGTTTTTGTGATAAATCTACAAGTAGTTGAAAACAGTGTGATGAATTAAACCCCATGTTTGTGAAATGGCAAACAAAACTAATTTTTGGGAAAAACCATTTTGATTAAAACAAACTTAAGTGTTTTGAAATCATAATGGGAAAATAGTTTGTTGTCAATGGGACTTCTGATTGTTTATGCCAAGTGGATGGCGAATTGAAGCGATTCGATATTATGTTGTCACTTTATCTGTATAGTTTGTTTTCAAATTTTCCCAGAAAATCAAAATTGAAACATATTTTGATTTTAGGGGGAGAAAATTTTTAAAAAATTAGAAAATTTGAAAAAGCCAAAAACATTGAAAAATTCAAAATGAGTTTTGTTGTGAAAAAAAGAGGAAATTATAGTAAATCAGTTAGACTATCACAGCATGCTAAAGAAATGAAATGTCAAATGTGATAAACGGTCTCACTAAAGATGTGACGATAGGCTCAGCTAGACTAGTAGATTTGCGATAACGATACAAACTTAAATGAAAAGGCCTAGTTCTAGTGGGAAACATGGTTGAAAGCATAGTACTTAGTTTTGTCCTTCTTGATTGTGGGCCTACTCAGTAATCGCTGAATGCTAAAGAGCATAAAAACAGTCAATTTGTGAACTTTCACAACTTGCTGAAAAAGTCGCTGTGATTGTGCATTTCTTTTTGCAAAGATTTAAACTTGTTTTATTTCTTTATTTTGTTTAAGCATTGGACATCCTCTGCGTATACGTGAGTATCGAACTGGATGTTAGTGCCTGAACGTTCTGCTTTATTTTTCTTGGTGTTTCGTTTAAATCTTGGATCACCTCTGCGTATATGTGAATATCGAACTGGTGGTTAAGATCTAAACATTTTCAACTTGTTTTTATTTCTTATTTTGTTTAAACATTGGACTTTCTCTGCGTATCGAAAGATCGACCTGATTGTTAATGTTTAAACATTCTGTGTTGTTTTCGCACATATCACAGTTGATGAAAGTTTAAAGGCATTACTTGAGTCAGTGTATTGCATGATGAGGGGATATGCTGAGATCGTGGGCTCCATAAGAATTTAGTGCAAAATTAATATATCTTAACGTATCGGTAAGCATTTCGAAAGTTTTTAGATTGAGTTTAAGAGGACAATTATATCGTCAATCTATGTGAATCGTTTAGAACTTAAAGTGTTTAAAGCTTAACGGTGCTAGTGAATTGTCATAAACTGATATGATCCTCTTACACAAACTCACAAAAAGATGTTTGTATATAGTTTATTTCCTTAAATCCAAAAAGAGTTTAGTGTGTTTTTAGCATAAAATTTTGAAAAAATCCAAAAAGATTTTCGACAACAGATGTTGGAGAGCTGATATTCAAAATTCTAAGTGCTAAACAGGAAGAACAGAAGTTTGGAAAAGTTTGTTGGAAATGTGAATTGTTTTTGAAATGACTAAATGGCTCATTAATTTGAAACCAATTTAATCATTTTAAATACAAGTGGTAAGCATAAAGTTAAATCTTAATGTTGGTTAGAGTTTGTGCAGATCCCCATGTTGAAGTCTGTGCAGAGTTATAGCCAGGTTTCCGATACAAAACCTGTGAAAGTGCTATATCAGACTGCGATCCCGGAACAACTTAAGGGAGAGTCTGTTAGCAAAGGGGAGTTTGAAGAGTGAAATAGCTAGATTCAGATTCTGGAGAATAGCTGATAGTGGTGATTGAAGAGAAAGAGAGAGTTTGAAGGATGCTTCAGAGTCAAATATTTTGATAAAAGCGTGAAGACTGAACAAGACTGAAGTTTTGACGTACTGACGTCTCGTACTGAAGACTCCGTCAACATCCAAGGGGGAGACTGTTAGTGCATATGTCTGTTGACTTCGTCTTGTAATCGAGTCTTGTAATTAGAATGATAGATTAAGTCACGTAGAGAAATGACATAAGTCTATTCCACACAAAATGGGCTTGTCACTTTCAAGGGGAAAAGATTTAGTATAAATAGGTGCCTTAGTCATTTCATTTGTAATTTTGGGAATCTAGAGCCAAGGTGTTGCCAAAGTGTCTCCAAACTTGTAAACGTTCTAAAATCAATACAAGAGACTTGTAAAGTGTATAACAAGCTGAACGAAGATCAAATCTTTGTATTCCGCCTCTGATTTGATCCGAGAATTCTTCTGAACGACTCGTTTGGTCGTGTAAACGATCCTACACTCATCATTGTCATAGCAGCATCAACTTCCAAATTTGTCTTGTTCAAACCATCAACTGTTCTGTTTAGCACATCATACGATTCCTTCACATACTTCACATCAAACAAAAAATTTTCTTTCAACTCTTCAAGTTCACTAATCTTCTTGCCTTTCTCTTCACAATGTTTGCAAAATTCCAAACATTTCAGACAAGGTTTCGTAACTTCAACAATTTTTTCAACTTCGACGATCTTCTCAACCTCGACGATTTTCTCAATCTCGACGACTTTTTCAACTATTTTCTCTACTTCAACAATTTTTTCAATCACTTTCTCCACTACTTTTTCAACCACATCCGGTTCTTCATCAAATTCTATTTCTACTACCCATCCTTCAACTTCGACTTTTTCTGTCGGATTTTCTTCAACTTCTATTTTCTCAGCTTCTGTTTTTGCTTTTTCTTCAGCAATCTTTCTTGCTTCTAATTCTCTCTTCAGTCGAGCAGCTCTTTTCTCCTTTAACATCTCGATTTTATCTGCAAAAAACAAATTAAAACTGTAAGTATCCAGACCTTTTCTAGCTTTATTGATATATTCTTCTTCATCATCAGTGTCTGCATCACATCCTAATTCACTAAAAATAGTTATTCTTTTTGGCTGAGATTTGACTTCTCCTTCTTCCAAGATTTGAGCAACAAGACCTGAACCAGCCGGAATGTATTTGTCCCAGCTAAATCCATCTGCAACTTTTTCATCATCTTGATTAACAAGATACGCTTTCTTCTTCTCAACTTCAATGGCATGGGATGATGATGGTTGTTGAACAAGCTGGTGAAAAATTGACTTTTGATAATAATCATTTTTTCCATCTTGTCTTTCAGTTGCTTCTTTATTTTTACACTCTCGTTTAAAATGTCCCTTTTCTTTGCAACGAAAACACGTAACTTTTGATTTGTCAAACCCTATCGGAGATGCACCCATTTCACGAAAATCATCTCTTCCGGTGACTTGTGTAAATTTTTCTGCTCTTCTTACTGCACTAGCTAGACACCACTTGATGTCCATCAACTCGAGTTCTTTAGCATCAATCTGATCATAATCCTCTTTTGTGAGCATCGGATTTCCGATTCTTCCAGCAACTAAGCTTTCATACGACTCTAACATAGCCACAAGTGATGCCATGTGTTGCTTATCTATTTCTGGAGAAAGATTTTGACTATTCTGAATGTTCAAAGTAACGTTGCATTGCAAATTTGTTGAATTCTGTCGTTGAGGACTTGGTGTTGTAAAATTCGGATCAAAACTTGAATACGATGACGAATATCCACCACTCTGAGTAACTGTGCTACCATTTGTTCCAGAAGAACTATCTGTCACACCCCTTTCTACGGCGGAAGCACGAGGTGTGATCATGAAAGGTTCTCATTGCATACGAAAGGTAAACATACTACATGCTCGTAAAAGTAACTTTAAACACCATAAACATTTCGAGATTGAAAACATAGTTTAAGTGTTTACATCACGAGACAACATATTGTCTAAAGTCTACAACTTTACTTAAAAGTAAACATAGGCGACATCCAGGAGCATGAGTAAGACCGTGCGCACATCCACTTCTAGTTACCTGAAATACATGTGAGTTTTGGAAAAACGTCAACATAATGTTGGTGTGAATTCATGCAGTTTTTGTATTTCACGTTTGTATACTTTGTTCAAAAACATAGTTGGTATATTGTGTAAATCTAGTATTCTTGAGTACACCACGTACTCAAGTTAAATCAAGTATTCTTGTGTACACCACGTACTCATGTATAATTCAAGTTTACTTGTGTACCCCACGTACTCAAGTATAAATCAAGTTTTAGTATGGTATGAATCTTAAGTAAATAAAGTATTCCTGTAAGTATCAGGATTGTTAATGGGTTGCAAGGCCATTAACATGTGACACGACATAGGAAGTCACCAAACCTTAGGCATTTTTCTAGTTGGCATATTCTGAGACACAAAAGCACTACTCGGTACTCGTCCTCACCAAGAGTGTGGCTGCCCGGCACCCATTAGATCTAACCTTTTGTTCTGCGGTCTAGGTATATTGTTGATTAATGGTGCTTATGGTACCCTATTCGTGACACGATTTCTCGTATCATTTCTCAAAACGCATCACACTCGGTACTCGTTCTCACCAAGTGTGTTTCTTGTTATCATACCATTTGTAAACATTGTAAAAATTGTAGTGACATGATTTCTCGTATCATTTCTCAAAACGCATCACACTCGGTACTCGTTCTCACCAAGTGTGTTTCTTGTATTTGTATCATACCATTTGTAAATATTGTACATGTATTTCACCCCCGAATTTATAAAACTGAAAACAGTTAAAGAAAAGGGGGAGCATGAACTCACAACTTTGTGTTCCTTGCGTCGTAAACTTCACCGGATTTGCTTAATTAACGTCGTGACCTATACGTGTTTTCTTAACGTTAGTCACTAGACTTGTATCGTACAAGTACAAGTCATTGTCTTTTATGTATATGTTTTCTTGTGTTAAAAATAATTCATATTTTTAACTAAGTGTCTTACTTATATTATTTTCTCAAAAATAAATATAAGTTTCTTGTATTTTTGCACTTTGCACCCGAGTTATGTATCTTTTATGTTGTATGTGTATTTTTGTTACAAAAATTATGACGAGGTTTATATTCGAAAAACATAGTTTAGAACATACTACCAAACATTTGTCTAGAAAATATTTACTAAGTGTTAGGATTTTCAGAAAATTTCGCCATAGTCTCCTTTGTAAATGGAGGTGTCCATGCTAAGTAGCATATCATTTTCTTTACATATAACACGTAAGATCATTCTCAAATAATCAACCCGACATTCTGACATGCAAGATACTACTTTTTTCGTTTCAGTTTTAATATATATAAAACTGGACTGTTTTCAGACATTTTAATAAAATGGTTAACTTATTCTATAAATTCCCAAATTTTTACAGAATGTCTTATACGGTCCAAATATTATTGTGTAAAAATATCGGGGTCCAGTTCATTACCAATATTTTATAAAAATTTATTTCCCGGACTGCAATCAGATTTGTCGCTTTCTGATTGTAGTTTACGGATTAATTCGTCTAAAATTTATCGTGAGTCTGATTGACGAAATTCCAGTGGGAGAATTACTACGACATCAGTGGTCATCTACAGTACAATTTTCATGAGCTGATTCAAGACATAACTCAAGTTATGACTAAAAACATTTTGCCCATTTACTGCAGTAAAAACTCAGCTTTAGTTGTTGTTACAAAAAGGGTCTTTAAAA
Source organism: Helianthus tuberosus (assembly GCA_030545235.1). Lineage (NCBI taxonomy): Eukaryota > Viridiplantae > Streptophyta > Magnoliopsida > Asterales > Asteraceae > Helianthus > Helianthus tuberosus. Next base: position 63,350 of record JARYGA010016881.1, read on the forward strand.
ATAGTAAACGAAGTCCAAAAATTATGATTCAAGTGCCATTAGAACCTTATTTCATAATAACACGTGATAGACCCAAGAAAATCAAGTTTTTGTTAAGTTACGATCTGGTTACAGCCAACTGAAGTTGGCTGATATGTGGACAGAAGCTGTTTTCAGTTTATTATGTTCTAACGCATGTTCTATTTGTTCCGTTAACATGTCTAGTGATCAACAACGACCTTTAACATCCATATTAACGAGTAAATCATCAAGTAATCAACATCATGTTCTCTACAACATCCTACTACCACATTTCATCATGTAAATGTTCATGTAAAGCTTTATGTTTAAGTTTCAAGTTCATGTTCTTTAGTGTTCATAAGATTTACAACATAAACCTACTTTAACCACTTTCATATGATGATAAAAGAAGGGATCAATGTTCTTACCACTAGCACAAGGCTAGGGATGATCAAGAGGACAAATGAAGTGGATAAAAGCAAATGAAGAAGGTCCTTCCACTTCCGAGAGCACCAAGCTTCGTTGTACGACTCTTTGCACCTTTGTATGCTTGTAAAATGGATGAAACAAGTTGGAATGATGATGGTGGTGGGGTGCTTGGGTTCAGCCGATTGGGGAAGAAGGAGAGGAGAGATGAGGGTGTTGAGAAGTGTTGGTGAATATGATGGATGGTGTTCTAATGTGTTGTTCTTAAAACCCCCAGCATGAGCTTTAACCAAGGGGTCTAATGTCTTCCAAAGTACAAGCACAATCCATTAAACTACTCCATAAGATCTTTTAAATTAGGCATGTGGCTGATTTTTAGGCATAGGGGGAAGGGTCTACATGAGACTTGGAACTAGTTAGTTGGTTCATAATCCCTATCCAAGTGTATGGTTACAAAGGTTAGTTACTAAATAATTTAGTGGGTGTTAAGGTGTTCGGGGATCATGACTAGTTCAGAAATAATAAAACTATGCTTCTAGTAATATTTTTGCTTCCGGATTATGTCCGGTTGTTCGGTTTGATACTGTTCCGCTAAAGTGCTTAATTAATCCGTAAAGTGTCATTTATATAACTTTTTGTGACACTTTCAATTCCCGACCCTTAGGGAAGTATTCTGGGTAATAAAACGTAATTTCTGTATGATATTTATATGTTTAAAAGCTGATTTGAGCTGAATTTAATGAAATTCTGCACTTAAAGTACGTTTCGGGTGCTTTTTAGTGCGTATTTTAGCTTCCGGATGGTATATATGTAAACCCTTGTATGTACTCTTGGGTTTTAATGTAATCTCGTCATTGGACCTACACCTAGGCTCCAATTTTTACTGTCTATCTGTTTTCTGCATAATTGTTGACATATTGTATCTTACCGGTGAGTTTACTAGTATTTCTGACGCAACGCTCTCGTTTATGCATAAAGCAATATTTTGTAGTATAAAACGTGCATGAATTCACTTACTTAGTATGTAATCAGACAATGTTGACATCTAAGCACACAATTGAAGTCATTAATTAATAATTAAAGTGTACGAAAATTACCGGTTTCGTGCCAGTTGTCACAGTCTCCCCCCGTTAAAAAATTTCGTCCCGAAATTCAGGCTGAACTAACTCTCGTAGGAGTCTTCTTGAACAGGTGGGGATACTTTTCTTTGAACTGGTCTTCACGTTCCCATGTGTACTCGGGTCCGTGCTTAGAGCTCCAACGTACTTTGACAAGTTTCACACTGCTCCTCCTGGTCTTGTTGACTTTCCAGTCGGTAACCTCAACGGGTTGTTCTGTAAATCGGAGGGCGTTATCAATATGCACTTCATCCGCAGGGATGATCACATTTTCTTGTGTTCAACTCTTTTTGAGGTTGGATACATGAAACGCATCATGTACTCCATTAAGTTCTTCCGGTAACTCCAACTTGTACGCCACGGTACCAATTCTTTCCAAGATTCTGAATGGTCCGATGTATCGTGGATTCAGCTTTCCACGTTTTCCAAATCTTACTACGCCCTTCCAAGGTGAGACCTTTAACAACACTTTGTCTCCCACCTCGAATTCTAATGGTTTTCTTTTCCGATCAGCGTAGCTCTTTTGTCGATCTCGAGCCGCCTTAATGCGCTCCCGGATCTGCATAATCTTGTTGGTTGTCTCTTGTACAAGTTCAGGACCAACCATACGTCTATCTCCAGCGTCTGCCCAACATAAGGGTGATCGGCACTTGCGGCCATACAGATCTTCGAACGGCGCAGCCTTTATGCTTGTATGATAACTGTTATTGTAGGAAAACTCAACTAAAGGTAGGTGAGTATCCCAGCTGCCGCCTAGATCCATGACACATGCGCGAAGCATATCTTCCAACGTTTGTATAGTCCATTCGCTCTGGCCGTCTGTTTGTGGATGGAATGTCGTGCTTAGATCTAACTGAGATCCAAAGGCTTCCTGAAATGATTGCCAGATTCTTGAGACAAAGCGTCCATCTCTGACTGAAATAATTGAGATAGGCACTCCATGTCGTGCCACAATTTCTTTTAAGTATATCTCAGCAAGCTTTCCAGTGCTGTCTTTTTCTCGAATCGGTAGGAAGTGCGCAGACTTCGTTAACCGATCGACTATCACCCATATCATGTCGTGCCCTCTCGGGGTCCTGGGTAATTTTGTTATGAAGTCCATTGAGATTTGCTCCCACTTCAAGATGGGTATCTCTGGTTGTTGTAGTAGGCCGGACGGTTTCTGATATTCAGCCTTAACCTTAGCACAGGTTAGGCATTTTCCAACATAAATAGCAACGTCGCTCTTGAGTCTCGGCCACCAATAATATTCTTTTAAGTCTTGATACATTTTGTCTGATCCTGGATGGATCGAGTATCTCGATTTATGCGCTTCATCAAGGATGACTTCTCGTGGGCCACCATAGAGCGGAACCCAAATACGCTTCTTAAAGTATAAGGCTCCCTCTTCACTTGGCATCATATATTTCAACATACCCCGGAGGTATTCAGCTTTACGGTTTTCTATCTTAAGAGCTTCTTGTTGTGCATCACGAATGCGTGCAGTGAGGTTCGTTCGAATAGTCATTTCTAATGCTCGAACCCTTAGGGTCTTAACCCTTTCTTTTCGACTTAGTGCGTCTGCTACAACGTTTGCCTTTCCAGGATGGTACTTAATCTCACAGTCATAGTCATTTAGCAGCTCGACCCATCGTCGCTGTCTCATGTTTAATTCCTTCTGATCAAATATGTGTTGTAAGCTTTTGTGATCTGTGAAGATTGTACATTGCGTACCATATAAATAGTGTCGCCATATCTTCAAGGCGAATACAACCGCGCCGAGTTCCAAGTCGTGCGTGGTATAATTCTTTTCATGTACCTTCAATTGTCTTGAAGCATAAGCGATGACTTTCTGGCGTTGAATGAGCACGCAACCCAAACCTTGTCGTGAAGCGTCACAGTATACCACGAAGTCTTTAGTGCCTTCGGGTAATGATAGTATCGGTGCATCGCATAGCTTGTTTTTATGTAACTGGAAGGCTTCTTCTTGTTTGTGACCCCAGTCGTATTTCTTGTCTTTCTGTGAAAGGCTCGTTAGCGGTTGAGCTATCTTTGAGAAATTCTTGATGAATCGCCGATAATAGCCCACTAAGCCGAAAAATTGTCGAACTTCAGTTGGGGTCTTGGGGGCTTCCCAATTCTTTATTGCTTCTATCTTGGATGGGTCTACATGAATGCCCTTCTCATTCACAACGTGACCAAGAAATTGTACTTCGCGAATCCAAAATTCGCATTTCGAGAACTTTGCATAAAGTTTCTCTTTCTTCAGTAACTCCAAAATGGTTCTGAGGTGTTGCTCGTGCTCGTCTTTCGTTCGTGAGTAAATCAGGATATCATCGATAAATACAATCACAAATTTATCGAGATATGGTTTACATACGCGGTTCATCAGATCCATAAAGACTGCTGGTGCATTTGTCAGCCCAAATGGCATCACAAGAAACTCGTAGTGCCCATATCGTGTTTTGAATGCAGTCTTTGGCACGCTTTCTTCTTGTATCCTTAACTGATGGTATCCAGATCGAAGGTCGATCTTGGAGTAGTAGCTTGATCCTTGCAACTGATCAAATAAGTCATCAATCCTCGGTAGTGGATACCGATTCTTGATCATGAGTTTGTTCAGTTCTCTGTAATCAATACACATCCGCAGTGTTCCATCCTTCTTCTTCACGAACAATACTGGAGCTCCCCATGGCGAGAAGCTTGGCCTTATGAATCCTTTATCCAGCAACTCCTGGAGTTGTGTAGATAACTCTTGCATTTCAGACGGTGCAAGTCGATAAGGAGCCTTGGCTACAGGAGCGGCTCCTGGAACCAAGTCTATATGGAATTCGACTTGTCGTTACGGAGGTAGTCCTGGCAGATCTTCGGGAAAGACATCAGGAATTCCTTCACCACAGGAATGTCTTCGAGTTTCAGCTCCTCAGCCTTCTTATCTACAACGTGTGCTAGGAAGGAAACACATCCTTTTCTTAAGCACTTCTGTGCCTTCATACAACTGATGATCCGAAGAGGCGCGTCTTGTTTTTCTCCATGTACAATGAGAGTTTCATCATTCGACAGAGGGATGCGAATGATTTTCTTATGACAAATAACTTCAGCTTTGTGCTTGGACAACCAGTCCATTCCGACCACTACATCGAAGCTACCCAATTGAATAGGTAAGAGGTCGATGCTAAAATTTCGTTCGCCAAGTTCTAATGAGCAGCCTCTAACGACTTCGCCCGATTCAACAAGTTTACCATTGGCTAGTTCTATGGAATAAGGAATTTCTAATCTACTAGATTCTATTCCAAGTATGCGTTTAAATTCCACAGACATGAAGCTATAATCGGCGCCAGTGTCAAATAATATGGATGCAAAGTGATTGTTAACGAGAAACGTACCGGTGACCACGTTAGGGTCCCCGCGTGCGTTCTATGCTCCAATCACAAATGCTCGAGCCTGAGCATTGTTTCCCTTTGGGCAGTCCTTCATGAAATGATCATTGCTTCCACAACTGAAGCATCCTTGGTTCCGTCCCTTCCCGTTACCATTCTTGTTTCCAGCACCATTTCCATTCCGGTTCTTTCCTTTTCCCCAACAGTCTTCTGCTTGATGACCCAACCTACCACATTTGTCTTACCTTGGAATGCGACAAGCTCCTTCATGATGATACTTACATTTTTCGCATTTAGGCATGGTGCCTTGGTATCCTTTGGTTGCAAGGGTTTTTGTCTCCTGAGGCGGGTTAGTGTCGCGCTTCTTGCTGAAACCCTTGTTGTTGCGAGTTGCTTGATTCAAGTTTGCATGTTTCCTTTTCTTGTCGCCAGACGACTCAGCATGCATCTCGGCATTTTCTGTTGGGTTCAGTGATAGCTTCTTCATACGAACACAATCTTCAGTAAGGCTGACAACCAGAGTTACAGCCTCGGTGATTGTATGAGGTTTGGCCGAGGTTACCATGCCATGGAATTCTGAGGCCAATCCCCAAATGTAGCGTTCAACGCGCTTAAACTCAGGAGTCACCATATAGGGGATTACCCTAGACAAATCATGGAACCTTCGAATATACCTAGTGATGTCTGCACCTACCATGGTTAAGTGCCAGAACTCAGTCTCTAACCTTTGGAGTTCAGGACGAGAGCAATACTTCTCTTTCATTCTTTCTTTCAGTTCATCCCAAGTTAGGCCATAAGCGGCATCATCACCCAGGGTTTGGACTTGTAAGTTCCACCAAGTCAGAACTTCATCGACAAACAATCCGGTAGCAAAAGTGACTTGTTGATCCGCGGTACACTTGCTCATGCTGATAGTAGCTTCAGTCTTCTCCGTCCAGTGTACAAATGCTATTGCACCTCCTGTGCCGTCATAGTTCATCGGCTTGCAGTCGAGAAACTGCTTGAAAGTGCAGCCTGGAATTGATTCAACCAATTCACATGTGAGCAATCGAAGAAATATTGAAACAAAGACCGTTCATAAATTTCTCCATGCTTAGTACATTGTCTTGAGGTTACCTTGAGCTGCGTTTCCTCCAGACGAATCTCCATGCCCATTATGTCTAGCATTGCTTGGTCCTCCACTGTCTCGAGTACAGTTCGCCTCGTACTGGGCGATAGCAGCGGAGATCCTTTCTTCCAGTAGAGCGTTCAGCTCTTCAGCAGTTCTTGGCAGTGGGGGAGGAGGAGGTTGATCATCATTGCGAGCGTTCACAGCTTTCCTGGGTGCCATGTTCTGACAGAACATAACACAACAGGGTTAAAATTTTGTTTGATATCGTCACACAAGACAGTAGTAGCATATATATATATATATTCACAGGTATATACCACATAAGTGACATCAAACAATTGTTACTCTAGCAGAGTACTTAGTAGGCTTGCACTGAGGGAATCTATACGTGACAAGACTTGCTGTGGTTTCTGTGCACTAAATTCCATAATTATGTATGCATCCATAATTATGTAACTACTTGCACGGTCCACACAGTTCGTTTCATCCTCGTATCTTTTCCTTCAGATGGGCCAGCGCTTTCAGATAAAGTCACGTATACTTGTGACATTCTACTTCTAGTATATGTATATGCTAATTATCACACATAATTGCAAGTAATTTCTCAGCTAAAGACAAGTTCTACTTTTGTGCACCCTAAGTCTCGTAGTGTCTTTTCTTGACTCTTGTAAACAGTTTCAGGTAGTGGATGTCGCGGGACGTTTTATGCAATGAAAACTCTTTGAAAAATCATTTTCGTGAAAGGATCCTAGAGATTGTAGACTAGACTCGAGAAGGAATCCTGGTTCACTACAATCGAAGCTCTGATACCAATCCGTCACACCCCTTTCTGCGGCAGAAGCACGAGGTGTGATCATGAAAGGTTCTCATTGCATACGAAAGGTAAACATACTACATGCTCGTAAAAGTAACTTTAAACACCATAAACATTTCGAGATTGAAAACATAGTTTAAGTGTTTACATCACGAGACAACATATTGTCTAAAGTCTACAACTTTATTTAAAAGTAAACATAGGCGAAATCCAGGAGCATGAGTAAGACCACGCGCACATCCACTTCTAGTTACCTGAAATACATGTGAGTTTTGGAAAAACGTCAACATAATGTTGGTGTGAATTCATGCAGTTTTTGTATTTCACGTTTGTATACTTTGTTCAAAAACATAGTTGGTATATTGTGTAAATCTAGTATTCTTGAGTACACCACGTACTCAAGTTAAATCAAGTATTCTTGTGTACACCACGTACTCATGTATAATTCAAGTTTACTTGTGTACCCAACGTACTCAAGTATAAATCAAGTTTTAGTATGGTATGAATCTTAAGTAAATAAAGTATTCCTGTAAGTATCAGGATTGTTAATGGGTTGCAAGGCCATTAACATGTGACACAACATAGGAAGTCACCAAACCTTAGGCATTTTTCTAGTTGGCATATTCTGAGACACAAAAGCACTACTCGGTACTCGTCCTCACCAAGAGTGTGGCTGCCCGGCACCCATTAGATCTAACCTTTTGTTCTGCGGTCTAGGTATATTGTTGATTAATGGTGCTTATGATACCCTATTCGTGACACGATTTCTCATATCATTTCTCAAAACGCATCACACTCGGTACTCGTTCTCACCAAGTGTGTTTCTTGTTATCATACCATTTGTAAACATTGTAAAAATTGTAGTGACACGATTTCTCGTATCATTTCTCAAAACGCATCACACTCGGTACTCGTTCTCACCAAGTGTGTTTCTTGTATTTGTATCATACCATTTGTAAACATTGTACATGTATTTCACCCCCGAAGTTATAAAACTGAAAACAGTTAAAGAAAAGGGGGAGCATGAACTCACAACTTTGCGTTCCTTGCGTCGTAAACTTCACCGGATTTGCTTAATTAACGTCGTGACCTATACGTGTTTTCTTAACGTTAGTCACTAGACTTGTATCGTACAAGTACAAGTCACTGTCTTTTATGTATATGTTTTCTTGTTTTAAAAATAATTCATATTTTTAACTAAGTGTCTTACTTATATTATTTTCTCAAAAATAAATATAAGTTTCTTGTATTTTTGCACTTTGCACCCGAGTTATGTATCTTGTATGTTGTATGTGTATTTTTGTTACAAAAATTATGATGAGGTTTATATTCGAAAAGCATAGTTTAGAACATACTAGCAAACATTTGTCTAGAAAATATTTACTAAGTGTTAGGATTTTCAGAAAATTTCGCCATAGTCTCCTTTGTAAATAGAGGTATCCATGCTAAGTAGCATATCATTTTCTTTACATATAACATGTAAGATCGTTCTCAAATAATCAACCCGACATTCTGACATGCAAGATACTACTTTTGTCGTTTCAGTTTTAATATATATAAAACTGGACTGTTTTCGGACATTTTTATAAAATGGTTAACTTATTCCAAAAATTCCCAACTTTTTACAGAATGTCTTATACAGTCAAAATATTATTGTGTAAAAATATCGGGGTCCAGTTCATTACCAATATTTTATAAAAATTTATTTCCTGGACTGCAATCAGATTTGTCGCTTTCTGATTGCAGTTTACGGATTAATTCGTCTAAAATTTATCGTGAGTCCGATTGACGAAATTCCAATGGGAGAATAACTACGAAATCAGTGGTCATCTACAGTACAATTTTCATGAGCTGATTCAACACAGAACTCAAGTTATGACTAAAAACATTTTGCCCATTTACTGCAGTAAAAACTCAGCTTTAGTTGCTGTTACAAAAAGCGTCTTTAAAAATAGTAAACGAAGTCCAAAAATTATGATTCCAGTGCCATTAGAACCGTATTTCATAATAACACGTGATAGACCCAAGAAAATCAAGTTTTTGTTAAGTTACGATCTGGTTACAGCCAACTGAAGTTGGCTGTAAATATGTGGACAGAAGCTGTTTTCAGTTTATTATGTTCTAACGCATGTTCTATTTGTTCCGTTAACATGTCTAGTGATCAACAACGACCTTTAACATCCATATTAACGAGTAAATCATCAAGTAATCAACATCATGTTCTCTACAACATCCTACTACCACATTTCATCACGTAAATGTTCATGTAAAGCTTTATGTTTAAGTTTCAAGTTCATGTTCTTTAGTGTTCATAAGATTTACAACATAAACCTACTTTAACCACTTGCATAGGATGATAAAAGAAGGGATCAATGTTCTTACCACTAGCACAAGGCTAGGGATGATCAAGAGGACAAATGAAGTGGATAAAAGCAAATGAAGAAGGTCCTTCCACTTCCGAGAGCACCAAGCTTCGTTGTATGACTCTTTGCACCTTTGTATGCTTGTAAAATGGATGAAACGAGTTGGAATGATGATGATGGTGGGGTGCTTGGGTTCAGCCGATTGGGGAAGAAGGAGAGGAGAGATGAGGGTGTTGACAAGTGTTGGTGAATATGATGGATGGTGTTCTAATGTGTTGTTCTTAAAACCCCCAACATGAGCTTTATCCAAGGGGTCTAATGTCTTCCAAAGTACAAGCACAATCCATTAAACTACTCCATAAGATCTTTTAAATTAGGCATGTGGCTGATTTTTAGGCATAGGGGGGAAGGGTCTACATGAGACTTGGAACTAGTTAGTTGGTTCATAATCCCTATCCAAGTATATGGTTACAAAGGTTAGTTACTAAATAATTTAGTGGGTGTTAAGGTGTTCGGGGATCATGACTAGTTCAGAAATAATAAAACTATGCTTCTAGTAATATTTTTGCGTTCCGGATTATGTCCGGTTGTTCGGTTTGATACTGTTCCGTTAAAGTGCTTAGTTAATCCGTAAAGTGTCTTTTATATAACTTTTTGTGACACTTTCAATTCCCGACCCTTAGGGAAGTATTCCAGGTAATAAAACGTAATTTCTGTATGATATTTATATGTTTAAAAGCTGATTTGAGCTGAATTTAATGAAATTCTGCACTTAAAGTGCGTTTCGGGTGCTTTTTAGTGCGTATTTTAGCTTCCAGATGGTATATATGTAAACCCTTGTATGTACTCTTGGGTTTTAATGTATTCTCGTCATTGGACCTACAACTAGGCTCCAATTTTTACTGTCTAACTGCTTTCTGCAGAATTGTTGACATATTGTGTCTTACCGGTGAGTTTACTAGTATTTCTGACGCCACGCTCTCGTTTATGCATAAAGCAATATTTTGTAGTATAAAACGTGCATGAATTCACTTGCTTAGTATGTAATCAGACAATGTTGACATCTAAGCACACAATTGCTGTCATTAATTAATAATTAAAGTGTACGGAAATTACCGGTTTCGTGCCAGTTGTCACACTATCAGCACTGAAAGCAGTCTTAACCTTTGGGCTCGGAGTAGTTTCAAATTTGTTTCCTCTGTACTAAAGACTAACATCTTGTTGAGCATTCGGATTACTCATGATAGCAGTTTTCTGTACATCCAATTCATGTTCTTCAAGCTTCTGATTGAATTTAGCCAAATTCATACTTTCATGTTTTCTCATATGCTTTAGAATCAACAAATATGTTCCCCATTTATTCTGTGGTAGCGCATCAGCAAGTTTATCAACCCGTTCATCATCTTCCTTCTTCATATCCAATCTTCTCATTTCAAGAACAAGCCGACAATATCTATCAATAGTCGTTTTTGTTGTTTCACCTTCAAAAGCTACAAACATATCAAAAGATTTCTTTAGTAAAGCACATATATTTTTTATCATATCAGCACTTCCCTTAAACTATCTAGCAGTATCCTCATGTTGAAGCAAAACAAAGATATCCTCTTTTACTGATTGTTGTAGAATGCTAATCATCATTTTCTCACTGGTGTACTTTAATTTCTCACCATCTGAATAGTCACTAAATGCTTTTTCATTTCCACGTTCATCTGTTGGTTTAACATAATCTACATCTAAGGCACACCATGCATCAAACTTATATGCTTGCACCCAGTTTTCAATTTGATTTTGCCATCCTTTAAAATCTTCAATGTACATAAGCTTTGGCGGTTTTTGGTAAGTCCCTGTCTCATTCTCACTGTAAATAGTTTTAGCGGCTGTAACAGGAGCAACTGGTGTAGCAAATGCATTGTAAAACTCTTCTTCCATGATTCAATAAACTTTTTTCACAAAATCACAACTTTCAAATGAAATGCCTTTTGATGCGAAATGAGTTTGGTGCGAAATGAACTACTTCACACGAAAACAACTCCTTAAACGAAATGACTTCTGGTGCGAAATACCCCTTTGGTGCGAAATGACCACTTTCAAGCGAAATGATCACTTTCAAGAGAAATGATCCGTTCAAATGAAATGACGTTTGATTTCGTGCGAAATGAGGTCCAAACAGTGCTTTTCGTGCGAAATGATGGTGATTTCGTACGAAATAGGTGATTTCGTACGAAAGAACAAGAACTGGGGATATTCCGTGCGAAATGAAGATTCCAAGGTGTATTTCGTGCGAAATGAAAGACCTGATTCAAACGAAATAGACTATTTCGTGCGAAATGCTGCTGATGTCATCATTTCGAACAGATTTTGCTAAAATTGACCAAGTTTTTGTCCGATTTTAAGTCTGATTCTTTCAAGGCTTTGTTAAAACTGTGTTTCGCACTATCGGATCGGAAGGCGATCTGTCTCAAATCACATATGTCATCCGACCGGATGGCCATCCGATCAGGTGACTGATCCGACACTTGCACGATGTTTGATATTCTGTCCGACACTTATCTATTATACTCTAATCAGGCTAACCCTAAGAGCTCCATTTGATCCAATAACAGTGTTACTGTTAAGCAATCACTGTGAGTATACTCGATCCCTTTTTGTTTTAAACTTTTGGGATGCAACATGTATTCTATGAGACTTGAAACTTGAAACTTTTGAATCTAAACTCTATCCTCCTTGAATGTGAAACTTGATACTTGTGATTCTTGATTCTTGATTCTTTATGCTATGTGAACGTTTAATCCTTGTGTGTAGTTCCTCCTTAACAATAGTAGCGCTATAGAAAGATGCACCTCCCCGTTATTCTTGGGGGTATTGTTAGGAGGATTCTAGTTTTCCTTGAGTCTTGGGAAAACGCCTAAAGCATCGGGACACTTGGGCTATCACTTGGACTGCGAACACTAGCATGGCTGAAACTATTTGATGTGTACAAAATGCAACATATAAATTACATCAAATGAGGCATAAAACTAACCCTTTTTAGTACTAATGTTGGAAAAAGTGTGCTTTTGTCTTCCTTTTGTATTTTCAGGGTTAAATGAGCTTAAATGAACAAAAGAAGCAAAAATGCAGCCAAATCTAACAATAATACAAGAAAAGGAATAAACGTGGCATGCCCGACCCCTCGACAGCATCTCTCCAAGCAAAAACCAGAGAACAGGAGGCTGAACACGCCCCGTGCTCACTGAGCACGGGGGCGTGCCCAAGTGTCTGCAGAAAAGACAAAGTTGTAGAAGCTTCTATCACCCACCACCGGGGCGTGCCCAGCGGACACGGGGCCGTGGTCAACGCAAAGATTCACAGAATCTAGGCAAATCTTGATAGTACAGATACGCTTCTGCACACGGGGTCGTGCCCAGTGGACACGGGGGCGTGGTCAACTAATGCAGACAAACTGCATTTAATGAAGAAAGAGAAGATGGGTGGACACGGGGCCATGCCCAATGCCCAATGGTGGTGCTTGGCTCACTTGCAAACCATCCCTTGGCAAACCACCTCTCTCACACTTCACCCACCCACCACCACCATCACAACCCACATCCACCACCATCATCCATCATCCATCATAGAGTGTGTGAGTAGTCTCGGGATCCAAGATTGATCGTAAGAGTTCTTGACAATCAAAGGCCATGTTTGCCTAAGTCTCTTACATCACTTGGTGAAGACAAGTGTTTAGTGTAATACTTTTTATTTTTAATCTTTTCGCACTTTTTATTTGGTTATGTATTAATGACTTTAATAACTAGTTTCTTATGTTGAAGGTGAATCTTCCATATCGTTTGTCTGTGGTGTCTTGGCATTATTGTACTGTCTATATAAAATAAAATATTTTTACCATTCATATCTCCACGGTCTATATGGATATATGTTGGCTACCTGGTCGGGGGTTAAGGGAACGGTTTGGTAAGAGTCTTGCCTTGTTCAGTGTATAGATCCTGCAAGGACCTGGGTCAACTTTAGTAGGACCTCCTTCAATACCCACTGGTATTGGATGGCGGGGGTCCGAACTCCTTGATCCCCTCATATGTAAACTACTATTAAAACTTTAACCCGGCTATTTAGGATTGTATCCCTGCTGACTCAAACTACTTAGCCGAGGGTAACGTCACCTTCAAAAGAGGGGCCTACCACAATATGCATTAATAACTTAATTAATTATCTTTCAATAATCCAACCCTTTAGGATTGTATCCTCGCTAACTCAAACTACTGGGTTGAGGGTAACGTTACCTTCAAAAGAGGGGCCTACTACAATAACTAAGATAATCTCTTAAAAAGTGCAAAAGTGCGGAAATAATCAAAGGTTACACTAAACACGAGTCGGATCCAAGTGATTCATCTTGTCTATCTGTTTTTATTTTTCAGCATTTTTAGTTTTTATTTTCTAGTTTAAAACCTTTTTCTAAACGTTTGATTTGATTAGACGTTGAGGATAAACCGGTATTAAAAGCTCTTGTGTCCTTGGATGACCTCGGTATCTTACCAACACTGTACTACGCTCACGATGGGTGCACTTTCCCATATGTGTGTTTGGTGTTAGTAAATATCGTGTTTTATAAATTTAAAACTTGACTAAAGTGTAAAAAGGGCTAAAATATACATAAAATATATAACCGCCACACACGTATCACTATTTTATCGCTTACATGATGGATATGAGTTCTTTTAATCTATTATGCTATATACTCAAACTTGTATACTCGCCGGTACGTTTTTGTACTGACTTTACTTTAATTCATGTTGCAGGCTGATAGGATGCTGATTCTCAAGAAACAAGCTAGGATTGATGCTTAGAAACTCGCCTAGTTAATCTAGAAACTTGAAACAATGTTTTGTTTCTGTATTTGTTACTTGGTTCTGTGTTTGATGTTTTAGATAGTGTTATCATGAAACTTAACTAATTGCTATTGAAACTATTAGTGTTATGGAAACTCTTGAGCAATTTGAACGCTTAGTGCCGCACCCCGATGTTTCCGTCATCGGTTGGGGTGTGACAGATTGGTATTAGAGCCATAACTTTAGGGAATTAGGATAAGTAGGAATACTTGCCCTAGTCTATAGTTCTAGGAATCTTGACTCTTATTTGTTGTTTAAGACTTATGCATTCTACCTAGTAGCACACTTCCTGTTAAACTTACATGTCTTTCCTAAGGCTGATACAATATACACTTGATACTTCGAAAACACTGTAAATCAGCGTTTGTATTTTGCACGAGATTTTCCCTCAAGTCAGGAGTAACATCCGAACCTTGATAGAAATTTCCATATTACATTCTAGTAGGTCTTATCTGTTGATAAGTACCGACGCTATTAGGGTACGATGTTGTCAAGATAGAGGTGAAACTCATACCTTGACAACTAGTCCCACTCTTTAATTTTAATGTCTCGCCAAAGTCTCGAAATTTCCAATCAATTAGGAACGTTAAATGACCGAAAGGACGAATATCGTAGGCCTAACATCGATGAGGTATTTGTCTAAGTGAGTCAAGACACATTGCCTCAATTCAAAAGAGGTTCGGTTCACTTTGGTTGGTCACTGTTCCTCTACCCGGAACAATCCTATGTTTTATGAGCCTATCTTTTATGTTATCTCGATTTTTGCATATGGTTTTAAACTTGATTCTTCGTTTATTTTTGAAACTTTTCGAATATGATACTATGTGAAGCTATCTGATGAATCTATGTGTTATTGCGGTTGTAAAACACTAAACATAACATGGCATAGAAATATGAGACAGAAGTGACATGTCTGAAAACATGGTGGATACGCCGCTGGTACTTCCTATATATAAGTGTTTCCGATATGTTACCAACTTTCGTACCACGTGCCATGCGAAACTTAGTGTTTGCAGACCGGGGATGAGATTGTTGAACTCTAAAACTATGGGAAGCTACTTGTGTAATCTATGTGTACTCTAGCGTAAACTATGTGTAACCTATGTATGTGGTGTTTGAGTAACAAAATACGAAACGTAGCCGAAGACGAGGCGGACGTGGCATGTCCGGAGCATGGTGGATACGCCGCTGGTACTTCCTATATATAAGTGTTTCTGGCATATTACCAAACCTTCGTACCACGCGCTAAGTGAAGTTTGTAGTTTTGTACGCTCGATTGAAGTTGTTGAAACTATTTGGTTAATCTATGTGAAAGTCTTGTGAGAATGATGGAGTTTAGTGTTATGGTTGGCGAAGCACGACACCGATGACGAGACGGACGTGGCATAATTGAAGCATGGTGGATACGCCGCTGGTACTTCCTATATATAAGTGCTTCCACCATGTTGCCGAACTTTTGTAGCACGTGCCGTGTGGGGATTCGTTGTTTGTGGATTATGGTGAGATGGTTGAACACTAATCTATGTGAATCTATTGGGTTAATCTACGTGTGTATGATGATGATGATGATGATGATGATGATGATGAGTGTGATGTTATGTTTGGAAATTGTGACGAGTAACATGACACCGAGTACGAGGAGGAAGTGATATGCCCGAAGCGTGGTGGATACGCCGCTGGTACTTCCTATATATAAGTGTTTCTGACATATTGCCAAACTTCGCACAATGTGCCATGCGAAGGTCGTGGGTTTGCGGTGAGAATCTATTGGAATCTATGTGAAACTTGTTGGAAACTCGAAATTTTAAACTACGTGAAACTTGTTGAATCTTGAAGCTTAATCTATCATGTGTGGATCTATATACTGTGAGACTTTGTGATCTAGATTTATACGATCCTCTTGTTGGATCTTTAGATGTCTTCTCGTAAGCTATCCGACACTCTCAAGTGATCCAGGGAGAAGACTCAGGAAAAGAAGATGTCCTTCATGGCCGACCAGATCGCCCGATTCGTGCCAAAGATCGTCTCTGAGATCCAGGGATCGAACACTCCACCCTCTTCTGTTGACTCTAAGACAGAGAAAGAAAAGCCTACAAAGTTCAACTACAAACACTTTGTCTCTTGCACCCCTAAGCCTTTCATAGGCAGTGACGGGGTGACTGCTATGCTGGAATGGTTTGACAGCATCGAGGTTACCTTCATTAACAGCGAGTGCCCAGAGCATCTAAAGACTAGGAGTGCAACGGGAATGTTACAAGGCAGAGCTCTAGAGTGGTGGTCAAATGAGAGAAACATATGTTCTAATGAAGAAGCCTATGCTCTTCCATGGGCTGAGGTGCGAGAATTGATGATGCTTGAATTCTGCCCTCCCCATGAACAACTGAAGCTCGAAGAAGAGTTCTGGCATTTGAAGCAGATTGGTGATGACAATCTGGCTTATACTACTCGCTTTAAACAACTCAGCCTAATCGTGCCTCACTTGGTTTCTACTCCTAAACGCATGATAACCAAGTACATCAATGGGTTACCTCCTACTATGTGAGACTCGATTGAAGCAGCTCGGCTCGAGACAATTGAAGAAGTTTATCGTCTGGCAGCAAGTTTAAACAACAATCACGTACGTGATATATAGTTTGGAAACTCCGCCCCTTCGAAAACAGCGAATCAAGTTACCCAGCATCCTAGTAGCAGCAAGAACAAGAGGAGAAAGTCACAGGGTTCAGGATGCAATGCCATTGTTCCTGCTGCAAACCCTGCTGCTAAGCCTGCTCCTAATGCTGCTGTTCCAAACCCTACTGCTCCTGAAATCAAAAAGCAGTACACTGGGCCTCACCCTAAGTGTGCAACCTGCAACTTTCATCACTCTACTACTCCGCAGAATCCTAGACCAGTCAATGCAGTTCACGCAAGCTACAAGTGTGGAGACACTACTCATCTCCGTAACCAGTGTCCGCAGCTAAACCAGGAGCAACAGCCAGCCGCTCGGGGACGAGCGTTCAACCTCAATGCTAATCAGGCTCGTAACGACAATGACGTCGTTAATGGTACGTTCCTCATCAATAATCTTTATGCTTCGATACTATTTGATACTGGTGCCGACAGAAGCTTTATGTCCGTAGAATTTGAATCCTTGTTAAATTGTGCACGCTCGAAACTACCTAAGTCATTCTCTGTTGAGGTTGCCGATGGCAAGTCTATTCTAGTTGATTCTATTCTCAGTGGTTGTTCCTTGACTCTTAACGACCACGTTTTTACGATTGATCTCATACCCATGCAATTGGGTCACTTTGACGTCATAATCGGCATGGATTGATTGCGTAAGAATCATGCCGAGATTGCTTGTCACGAGAAGTTTGTTCGTCTACCTCTTCCATCCGGTGATATCTTACACGTATATGGAGACTGACCTTCTAGGGGCTGAAGTTGATGTCACGCACTCAAGCGAGCAGATGCTTACGTAAACAGAACTTTGCCTTCTTGGCCCACGTGGTGGAACAAAAGGGCAAAGGAAGGAACATAAGCGACGTTCCAGTAGTGTGTGATTTCCCTGACATCTTTCCTGAAGATCTACTAGGTCTTCCTCCTCCTAGATCTGTTGATTTTCGTATTGATCTCATACATGGCGCGACTCCAGTCGCCAAGGCTCCTTACCGACTTGCACCTTCCGAGATGCAAGAGCTATCTAGTCAATTGCAAGAATTGCTCGACAAGGGATTCATTCGTCCAAGTACCTCTCCGTGGGGTGCTCCTGTGCTATTCGTCAAGAAGAAAAATGGTTCATTTCGTATGTGTATTGACACCCGTGAACTTAATAAGCTTACCGTTAAGAATCGCTATCCTCTCCCTCGCATCGATGACTTATTCGACCAACTACAAGGCGCGTCCTATTTCTCGAAAATTGACCTTCGATCTGGCTATCATCAGCTCCGTGTTCTCAAAGATGATGTACCAAAAACTGCATTCCGTACTCGTTATGGGCACTACGAGTTCGTGGTCATGCCTTTTGGTTTGACCAACGCACCCGCCGTGTTCATGGATTTTATGAATCGTGTTTGTAAACCTTATCTGGATCATTTTGTGATAGTCTTTATTGATGATATTCTCATATATTCTAAAACTAGAGCTGATCATGCTCGTCATTTATGCTTGATGCTCGAGTTACTACGTGGTGAACGCTTATATGCTAAATTCCCTAAGTGTGAGTTCTGGATTGATGAAGTACAATTTCTTGGTCACGACGTTAGTAAGCAAGGTATTCATGTTGACCCTTCTAAAATCGAAGCTGTGAAGAATTGGAGTACGCCTAAATCTGCATCGGGGATTCGTTCTTTCCTAGGATTGGCGGGTTATTATCTTCAATTCATCTCGGATTTCTCTAAGATCGCAGTTCCTATTACTTCATTGACTCAAAAGAGAAACCTTTTGCTTGGGGTCCCGAGCAAGAGGAATCTTTTCAGACTCTTAAGACCCTGTTGTGTAAAGCTTTCGTTCTTACTCTCCCTGGTGGGAATGACGACTTCGTGGTATGTTGCGATGCCTCGAACCGTGGCTTGGGTTGTGTGCTCATGCAGCGGGACAAGGTTATTGCTTATGCCTCTCATCAACTCAAGATACATGAGAAAAACTATACTACTCACGATCTGGAGCTTGGTGCAGTTGTGTTTGCGTTAAAGATTTGGTTACACTATCTGTATGGAACTAAGTGTGTGGTTTTCACTGACCATAAGAGCCTTCAACATATCTGTAACCAGAAGGAACTGAACATGCGACAAAGATGCTGGGTGGAATTGCTTAACAACTACGACTACCAAATTCGCTACCATCCTGGCAAGGCGAATGTAGTGGCCGATGCTCTTAGTCGTAAGGCTCATGTTAATACTATTTGTTGTTATCATACCTCTAGTGATCTTCATACTTGTATTCGTGAAGCTCAATATTCGTCAGCAAATGAAGGAAGTCTAGAAGTGGAAATCCAAGGCGCTAAAATCGATCAACTTGAAACTAAACCTGATGGACTTCAATACTACCTCAATCTGGGTACCAGATCACGATAACCTTCGTGAGCTCATTATGAATGAGGCCCACAAGTCTCGATACTCGATTCATCCTGGCGCCGATAAGATGTACCATGACTTGCGTACGACCTATTAGTGGCCTGGCATGAAAAAGGATATCGATGCATATGTCTCGAAGTGCCTCACTTGTTTAAAAGTGAAAGCCGAACATCAACGCCCTTCAGGTCTTCTTGAACAACCTGAAATCCCTGTTTGGAAATAAGATAGTATCGCTATGGACTTTATAACTAAACTACCATGTACACCTGCTGGTCATGACAGTATATGGGTAATCATTGACCGATTGACCAAATCAGCCCACTTTCTTTCGATCCGTGAAAACTTCAAAGTGGAGAAACTTGCTCGAATCTATACTGATGAGATTATATGCCGTCATGGCATACCTCTCGACATAATCTCTGACCGTGATGGTCGATTCACCTCACATCTTTGGCAGACTTTCCAGTCCGCAGTGGGTTCTATTTTGAATCTTAGCACAGCCTTTCATCCTCAAACGGATAGACAGACTGAGCGCACTATACAAACCCTAGAGGATATGCTCCGCTCTTGTGTTATCGACTTTGGTGGTAATTGGGATGTACATTTACCATTGATTGAATTCTCGTACAACAACAACTATCACTCCAGTATTCAGATGGATCTTTCGAAGCTTTGTATGGTCGCAAGTGCCGATCTTCTCTCAGTTGGCATGAGATTGGTGACAAGCAACTTACTGGCCCTGAGATCATTCAAGAAACGACGAATAAGATTCTCCAAATCCGCTATAACTTGGTCAAGGCTATGAGCACACAAAAGAGCTATACTGATAAAAGGCGTAAGCCTCTGGAATTTGGTGTTAGAGATCGGGTACTGCTCAAGGTATCTCCCTGGAAGGGAGTGGTTTGTTTTGTTTTGGTAAGAAGGGAAAGCTCGCCCCTCGCTACGTAGGTCCTTTCGCGATACTCGAAAGGATTGGTAAGGTGGCGTACCGACTCAACCTGCCACAAGAACTTAACAGTGTGCATCTGGTATTCCACGTATCTAATCTCAGAAAGTGTTTGGCCAACGAGGAACTTCAGGTTCCCGTCAAAGACTTGCACGTGAATGAAACCTTACATTTCGTGGAGAAACTGGTTGAAATCATGGACCAAGGTGTCAAGCGATTGAGGCGCAACAAAATTCCCATAGTTAAGGTACGATGGGAGGCAAGCGTAGCGCTGAATTCACCTGGGAACTCAAGGGCAAAATGAAGGCCAAGTATCTGCAGCTCTTCGAGCAGTCTTCCTCTTAGATTTCGGGGACGAAATCTCCTAAAGGAGGGGAGACTGTAACGCCCGCGTCCCTAAACTTTTAACGATTGTCAGTTTTAGTCCTTATACTATGTGACTCTTGACACTTGTGAATCTTTATGCTATGAAACTTGAATCTTATTGATACTTGATACTTAATTCTATGAAGCTAGATTCTCGAAACTTGATTCTTAATACTAGATTCTTGATACTTAACTCTAGACACTTGATTCTTGATACTTGATACTTGGTGTTTGATTCTTGAGGCTCGTGAAACTTGAGACTTGGTTGAACGAGGGACTGGAGACTTGTCACTGGCGAAAACTATGAAACTTGAAAACTTTTGTGTAAATGATATAATCTAGTAATGTGATATTATTACACAATAAATATGCAACGCAATGAAATGAACCAAAGACGTGAAGGCGGAAAGGATGGGATTGACCGAATGGCAATCCGATCGGATGACCATCTAATCAGATAACCATCCGATCGGAGGGCCACTCGATCGAACCACCATCCGATCCATGCCATACAGCCTTATTCCCCACTCTTGCACTATAAATAGGACCTGTCACATCATTCTTCACTAATGTGACAGCCTCCTTCAGCTTAGACGCACGCCCTCTCACTTTTGAGCATTTTTCTTCAATTCTAGGCCGATCCTTGTAAGTTTTCAACCTAAATCTTGTACAACTTCAATCTACACACTATTTTCTACATGATTCTTCTTTGAAATCATACTTTTCACTATGAAATCTCTGAGATTTGAGCTCTTGAGGATGATGTCATCATCGCGGTTGTACAAACAAGCTGTATGATGTCATTCCAACCAAGATCTAGCTCAGATCTAAGTAATCTCATGTGTCTTACACCAAATCTTCACTAAATCTATGGTTTTCAGTCGATTTATTCAAACTTTCTTAAACTTTTTACTAAAACGGTGGAAATCCGGACCCAAACGGGCTGTAGACTTGATGACTAGTCTGGAGTCGGCTTGGAAATGGATTATCGCCGGAGAAGGTGACTGGGGGACGGATTCGGACATAAACACCATCGAGATCAGAACCTGATCGGATGGCGTGATTCCCATCCGTTCAGGAAGGCTAAGCTTGATGTGTCTCTCCATTGTCTCAATACGTGCCATGTTATCATCAAACTCGAAACATAGAAACTTTACAAGGTTGCAAAGGGGACAAAGTCACTTCAGTCGAATGGCTATCCGATCGGACTGCCGTCCGATCGAACGACGATCCGATCAGAGTGACATATACCCCACAACCTCTAACACTTAAATCGTTTTGAATCAGAAACTTTGAACTTTGAAACCTGCACACCAAGGGTCATTCGACCGAACGGCCATCCGATCGGATGACTATCCGATCGAAAGCCCTGGTTTGAACACTTGGCATGAACACTTAATCATTTTTGGAAACTCAATCAATGGATCGAATGACCATTCGATCGAATGGCCATCCGTACGGATGACCATCCGATCGGATGGCGATCTGTCTCAAATCACATATGCCATCCGACAGAATGGCCATCCGATCAGGTGACTGATCCAACACTTGCACGATGTTTGATATTCTATCCGACACTTATCTATTGTACTCTAATCAGGCTAACCCTAAGAGCTCCCTTTGATCCAATAAGAGTGTTACTGTTAAGCAATCACTGTGAGTATACTCGATCCCTTTTTTGTTTTAGACTTTTGGGATGCAATATGTATTCTATGAGACTTGAAACTTGAAACTTTTGAATCTAAACTCTATCCTTTGTGAATGTGAAACTTGATACTTGTGATTCTTGATTCTTGATTCTTTATGCTATGTGAACGTTTAATCCTTGTGTGTACTTCCACCTTAACAATAGTAGAGCTGTAGGAAGATGCACCTCCCCGTTATTCTTGGGGGTATTGTTAGGAGGATTCTAGTTTTCCTTGAGTCTTGGGAAAACGCCTAAAGCATCGGGACACTTAGGCTATCACTTGGACTGCGAACACTAGCATGGCTGAAACTATTTTATCGCTTACATGATGGATATGAGTTCTTTTAATCTAGTATGCTATATACTCAAACTTGTATACTCGCCAGTATATTTTTGTACTCACTTTATTTTAATACATGTTGCAGGCTGATAGGATGTTGATTCTCAAGAAACAAGCTAGGATTGATGCTTAGAAACTCGCCTAGTTAATCTAGAAACTTGAAACAATGTTTTGTTGCTGTATTTGGTACTTGGTTCTGTGTTTGATGTTTTAGACAGTGTTATAATGAAACTTAACTAATTGCTATTGAAACTATTAGTGTTATGGAAACTCTTGAGCAATCTGAACGCTTAGTGCCGCACCCCGATGTTTCCGCCATCGGTTGGGTGTGACAAGAAGAATGTCGTGGACAATGGTGGTTAAGTGCGGTGGAAGACAATGGTAGACGAAGGTGACGGGCCAAGGCGGTAGATGAAGGTAGCTACTCTTCAGTCTTCAGTATGAATAACCCGTTTGTTATCTGATTTGACCTGTTCTAACCCGTTGGTCACTTTCCTCAGCCCGTTCTGACCCACTCTTCTGGGTGATGAGTTTGTTATGTTTCCACTTTGACCCGTCCGTAACATTTGACACACCCAAAGGAACCCGAAGGCAGAAATGTTTCACCCAAACTTAACCGAAAATGGGAGTTCGGGTTTTGATTGCCTCCCCTACATAGAATATATGGCAATCAATATGAGTATTACTCGGTCGACGGAAATAAAAAGCTCGGTCACCCAACTCAAACTCGGTCAACGTTTTTTTATTCGGTCAACATATCCTTGTTCGGTCAACATGGCATCCCAACCCATATCTTCTTATTTAGTTTTGTCGTTTAGTGTGCAACATTAATACCACTTTTATTATATTGCAAATCTAGCGAGTTAATTGAGTCCATGTTAAATGACAAAATTTCCCTTAATAATAAAAGAAATTAAATTTAATAATTATTAAACACACACACACACACACATATATATATATATAGGAGAAGGATCCGTTAGAAACCACTCTTTATTGCGAGAACCGCGAGAACCAATGTGAACACAACCAAAATACATAAAAATAACTAAAAAACACACAAATATTTTTTAAATCACTACTTTTAGTTGCCAAAAATATTTTTTTTGGCTTAATGTAAGAAATATTAAAAAAAAATTATTTTGTGTGTTTTTTTTTTTATTTTTTAGGTTTTTTTGGGTGTTTAGTTTTTAGCATTTTAGCTTGGGGGGGGGGGGGGTGGGGGGTTTATGTTTTTTTTTTTTTTTTTGGAGAGGGGGGGTGGGGGTTAGTTTTTTTAGGTTTTTTTTTAGTTATTTTTTGTTGTGTTCACATTGGTTCTCGCATGAACCTTACCCTATATACATATATATATATATATATATATGTGTGTGTGTATGTGTGTGTGTGTGTGCGTGTGTGTGTGGGGGGGCACTTGTTGTCTTTTCCGACATATGAGCAACCCCCACCCATATTCTTCTCCGACACTTTAGTTTTTCCGGCCACCTTGTCGGCGACCACACACCATTACACCCCTCTACTATCCAACCCCTCCTTCTTCTCTGGTCCACCACCCACTTATGCCCACATTATTGATTTTTTTCTAATCAAGAACATGGTTGATGCATAAAACAATGCATAGTTTTCAAGTGCCTCCTATTGATCAACTTTACCCCGCATCAAGAACTTAAAAGAGTCAAGACAATGAAACGACAAATATAAAATACTTCTAAGATCTAATTTGAACAAATTTTTTGTTCAATAACCTGGGGAAAAGGGTAACTACATTAGAAAAACCCTATAGGACTGTGACCAAAGCCAATTCATTTTCATAGTCTCCTTTGGTTACAAAAAAATGCAAGTCTAGTATGAACTTATATACCATAACTTTATTCTCAAACATCATTATTTCAGATGCACATACAACAAAAAAAAAAAAGAACACTGACGAGGTATGACCCGGAACGGCTAACCCGACCCGATCATTACTTATTATTTTATTATAAATATTCAATTACACATGTTTATTGTAGAATGTTTCATTCTGCATGGATAAATTACGTAACCAAATCCCCAATATTTTGGGAAGATCATGTAAATCCCTAAACTATCGGAGTACATCCTCGTTTAGGGGAAACCCTAATTGTAAACTATAAATAGAGGTAAACATCAAAGGTATGATTCATTTTGTTCTCGTTTACTCTCTCTCTCTCTCTATATATATACTTTCTTACTCCCAATATCTAGACTTATTCTCACGCCAGAGGGTGGTAACAGGAATAACCCCATTCCTGTAACGAGTCCTAACGATGTTCTATTTTGCAGTCAGTTGTTCGGATCGCCAATAGTTGAAGTCCTAGTCGGAGCCTACCGTTCAGGTCAGTGTTTCTTCGTTGGCGCCATCCGTGGGACCTACGGTAACACCAGCAAACTTAGACCCAATGGCAAACGATCAGAACACGGCAACAACACCAAATCAAGCAGTAATAACCAGCAATCCGTTGTTGATGACGACCTCTGTGGTTACTACCATTCCGGCTTCACCCGCTATAACCTGGTCCCTAAACCAGGAGTTCGAAGCAGAAGCCCCACCGGGTTTTCAGAGGTCCCCAGTTATTTCTTCGGGATAGGTAGCTGAAGACCCTCTCTTTTACACCTCTTGGCAAGTACGACAGGTGGCTCCAATTGCAGCAACCACCACTGCTTCTATCCCAGCATCAACGGCAACTGCACAGACTATACGTCACAGCACTATGCCAACCATCATGTCTGTGGGACCAGGAAGCATTACTCAGCAGATGAGCATGGCTCAATACTACCAGCCACCTCTCACTTATGCTATGCCGCCGTTGTATTCCGCGGCGCTTACAGCAGCACTATCCACACCACCCCATCAGCCAGTAATCATGCCAGCTAGAATCATGAATGCTCCAGTCACACCTGGGAACCAAGCTTATTTCCCAGGCTACTATTATGCATCTCCCAATGGGTACCTACCACCGTACAATAACCAAGCATAGTCACCACAGATGACAGCACAAAGTTACATTCAACAACTGCCATACGCGGCTTACATTCCACCTTGGTGGTCTCTCCCCCCTACATCACAACAGACTTATGGTCAGACCCCGCCTACGGCGGAACCTATTTATGACAGGTGAAATCCTTCAAGACCTCGTTTTTCTCCTAATGAGGGTCCCAGTACCACACTAAACCTTACAACATCACAGCCTCCGGTTACTCAGGGAATAAGCCTGGGTGAAGCAAATCAACATATACAACCCTTCGACGTGGAAGAGGACGACCTCACTAGGCATTACAAGCCTGCAGATGCCACATTCAAATCCAAATTCACAAGAAGGATCGCCGAAGCCCCGATCAAGGAAAAACCCAAGATGCCCCAGACGGTGGGTAAATACAATGTCTTGAGCGACCCTGACGACCATCTAAATTTGTTCAAGAGTGCTGGGGAGGTAGCCTGCTGGCCCATGCCTCTCTTGTGCAAGATGTTTATCCAATCACTGGTCGGGGCAGCACGAGTGTGGAGGGACGCCCTACCTGTGGGGGAAATTGACAGTTTTGAGGATCTGGTATCCAAATTTCAGCTACAATTCAGTCAACAGAGGCGACATACAAAAGATCGAAATGAGCTCCTCCATATTCTTAGGCGAGAAAATGAAATGGTGGAAAGTTTCATCGTCAGATTCAACAAAGAAAGCCTGGCGATCCCAGGTATAACCAATGATTTGGCTTGTGGTGCTTTCCTACAGGGAATGAATGACGATGAAAAACTAAGGACATTGTATGGAAGGGATAGCGTACCCTCAACCATAGATGAGATCCTAAGAATAACCAAAGTGTAGGTAACACAAGAAAAGACGCAAACTGGTGCGTAAATGCAATCAGTTTCTGGAAGGTTATACGCAAACTGGTGAGTAAACGCAATCAGTTTAACGCGACATACACTCCGGAACTATGACATAAGCTAAACATACCTTAAAATACCCTTTACATAACTTAGAAATAAGTTTCGAAGGATTCGGTATGGCAAAAACATGTTTATTTGAACTAAAGAACTAATTACGACAAAACTGCGAAACGAACGTTGGTGACCGCCCGGATAATATTTAAATCCCGAAAATATTCTGTTATGATTAAAATTTTATTTTAATCAGGTTCGTGTTGAAAAATAAATTAAAACTCTTAAAACGTTATTTTTCAAGTTTAAGCGCATACCGCGTGTTTCTGCGCGACACAGTGCTTCTACTGCAAAACGCAGACAACGCAGCCAGTCTCGGCAACTGAAATTTATTCCTGTAATATTTTGGTGAGTTTATTTTTATAAAATAATAAAAATAATTTAGAACGCCATAAACCGGGATTTAAAGGCTAGATAAAATACCCGGTATCCAGTAAATACCTGTTTTATCTATTTTACCAAACAAACTTACACTTTAACCCTCCCCCCTTGAAATTCACGGTTACAATAAGGGGACCCCACCT
Source organism: Helianthus tuberosus (assembly GCA_030545235.1). Taxonomy (NCBI): domain Eukaryota; kingdom Viridiplantae; phylum Streptophyta; class Magnoliopsida; order Asterales; family Asteraceae; genus Helianthus; species Helianthus tuberosus. Next base: position 90,299 of record JARYGA010016881.1, read on the forward strand.
AATATTTCCAAGATCTTGATTTTATTTCTTTTGATCTTTGCTAGATTGTTTAGGACACTTGTAAATGCATGCTACACCTCCATATCTCTACATAATCTTTCAATATTACTCCATATCCTTCATAGATCACAAATCCTCCTCCTTCTATCCTCCCATAACCGTAACCATCACCACCACCTTCATTCCCAACCTTTCAACATTGTTCTTGAAGATTCAAGCTCCATTTCAAGCATATTTCAAGTTGGTGTGAAGATCCAAAGGGGTTTCCAAGGTGCTTTCAAGTGATTTCAAGCTCCATATCATCAAAACCTCATCCAACAACTTACTTGAATCTTTAAGGTATAACATTTATGTTTAAATCATACTCTTGATTCTTGGTTGTTCTTGATGATTTGAAGTTTCTCTTGAATCTTGGAATTTTCACAAACTTGAAATCTAAAAAGAAATGGGTCTTGATACAAAGTAAAAATGGTGGTATATATGTGGGTGTATAAACCGTATATATATGTGTATGGGTATGAGATTTGAGCTTGATCTTTGGTAAATACTTGTTTAAGTTGTTGCTTGTTCTTGAATAATAGTTAAAATGCAAGTGTTGGATGATTTTTGTGTGATATGATAAATGTTCAAATACATCAGCAAATAAACATGAATAAGTTGCATTGGATGCATTTAGATTCATATAAAATGATGATGATATAATAGTGTGCTTTAGGCACTTGTACATGAGAATACATGTTGATTTAAAGCTCAAGAAATGGTAAAAAATGATTGTATGACAAAAATGATTTAGAACAGATTATAAACACTAAAAATAACATTATTTGGTATATTATAATGACGTGAAACTTTGACATAGGTTTGATAGCTTTGCATGTTGTACATATAGCTTAAAAAGTGGTAAAATATGTGAAATTTGCATGATTTATATGCTTTATGTGAGACCTGCACTATCTTGCGTATAACCACTATTTTATTCAGTAAATAAAATGGGTTATGTTAAAATATCAAGTCGTTTCGATTTGGGATGGTTAGGGTAACGTTTGATGCAAAACTATGCGGTAAAACGGTCAAAAATCGGCTTTTTGGAGGATTTTTAAAAAACTGTTTTAGATCAATAAGTAAACTGATATTTTTTATATAAAAATAAGTATTTTAACTTATATTAAGTTTACTTGGTGTTTGGTTAGTCATACGTGACTTCCGACGCCCAAAAATGTTACCGAATCGCTAAAATAAGTGTTTTCGACATACACTATAATGGGTTGTTCATGGGTAAATTTTATTTGTTACAATGTGTTATGTGTTTTATAATATGTGTATGATGACATGATAATAATTGACAAGATTATGTGTATTACGCTATTATTAGTATGTTACATTTGAGTATATATATACAAATACACCAATATAATAAAAAATAATAACTTTTCGAGAAACCTCAAAGTTATGTGAAAATTCTAAGTATCGGAGAAACTTATGTATTTTTGTGAGTTTTGATTATTAAATCATTCTTATTTAATTTAGGACAAATAAAAAATTTGAGGGATTGTGCTAACATATAAAAACGCACCCAAAGGTGAGTACATAGATCCCCTCTTTTTACTGTTTTCGATTGTTTTGAGGTGATTCATATGTATCAAAAACGATTTCGATATTTTAACGATGGTTTCAAAACGATTGAGATGGTTTATACTAAACTAATAACGATTTCGATAATGTGAACGAACTTGTTGGTTGTAGTTACATAACGAATGACATTCATTAATTTTGGCCGAAACGACCAGTATTAGGTTATGGTACCATAGGATCTGACAAATCCCGTTATCAGACTGCACCCATGGTTATGTGTGGGTTAGGTGGGTAACGACTGAATCTGTGATTGTTAACTTACCCTTTGGTGGTTTGTTAATACGAGTTGAATGATGGACGAGTTACGAAGGTTTGAATGTTATTAGCAAGACGACCAAAAATAGTTTTCACAATTAAACCGAGAACGATTTTGAACTATTGAACGATTATGAACGATTTAAACAAATGAACGATGATCTATAACGAGAACAAGTTAGACGATGTCACACAATGATGTTTACGAAACTATATAAACCATACGAGTTTTATTACGAGAACGATTTATGACTTGGTTTACATAAACAAATGTTTTGGGTTAAGATTCTTGGCATCGAGGGTTATAAATCATAACCAATCTGTTTTGACTTGGTTATTCATTTTACAATACAAAAATTTTACAAAACTAGGTTTCTAATATCAATTAATGAAGTTGTACGATGTATTTCAACATGTAGACGAGCCATGAATCTGACACTCACACAAAAACTATGTGCTCGCCAGCATTTCTTTGCTGACTTTGTTTTTACATATGTTTCAGGTGATGTAGCTTGATTGCTAGGATGCATGAGTCACATAGGATCTAGACGAGACCTTAGTGACATAATAACGATGATAGTCGATATATAACTTGCTTGTTTCATACTAAAACAATGTAATTTACTTAATGAATAAATAAAACGAAACTCCTTTGTAACCATGGTTGCGAAACAATAATTCTGTTACAACACTCCCCGACGTTTCCGCCACGATTTGTTGTTTTATGTGGTCGGGGTGTGACAGAAGAGTTGGTATCAGAGCCAATGGTTATAGGGAATTAGGTTATTAGTAATGTTTTGACCTAGGCAATAACTTTCTAGGACCCCAACTCAAGTTAAATTGCGTTTAGTTTTTTTAAAGACAAAACCGTCACCTACCCTTAGGTGATAACCACAACGAGGACGCAAAATCCGAATCTGGTTCGAAAATTAATCATCCATTCTAGGATGATTGATTACTAGGTTTTGAACCCTCTGTTGTAAGGTTTTGAACCCTTCCAGTTTGACTTATTTCTGGCTTAGTGCCTTCTGAGTTTTCAAAATCTCATCAAAGTTTGGGTCTAAATAATGTGAACACGTGCAAACTGGAAGAGTGAATGCATGTACCCTGAGTTTTCTGTCTAAGGCTAGAGTGTTTGTACAAATCCACATAATCGGACCAGTCACTCTTACCTGGGAACTCTTGGGGTGAGCGTTCAAATATAGGCAAGCATGTCTTCGCGATACATTATTTTGATTCATTACTTTGATTAGTCACTGCGTGTCATTTGTTTGTTCGAGGTAACGAACAAATGATCGCCTTCCTTATGTTTCGTCGGTATTTTCAATACCTCTTTTGTTTTTCCTAATTGTCGACCTCACTCGTTTCTCATATTTCCTTGTTAGACAATGCCTCCTCGACGTGATGCACAATCTTTTACTGCTGAAGAAGTCGCAGCCCTTGTCTCTCAGCAAATGGCTGTTGTGCTTCTAGGCGTTGTGACCCAAATCCACGAGCTATACAACAACAATAATAATAACAACGCACAATGTAATTTCAAGAATTTCAATTCTGCTAAGCCGCTAAAGTTTTATGGGTCGTAAGGGAGCAACTGCGCTCCTTCAATGGTTCGAAAGTATCGAGAGCACATTCCGACATGTGCAATGTCGGGATGGGCGTAAGGTTGAATTTGCATCAAGTGTGTTTGAGAAGCGTGCTCTTACATGGTGGAACGGAGTGATGAGCGATAGGGGTGCCGAAGTGGCATTGGCACAAACATGGGAAGAGCTTCGAGCTCTCATGATGAAAGAGTTTTGTCCCCGTCATGAAATTCGAGCTTTGGAATGAGAGTTTGACGATCTAAAACAAGATGGAGGAGAACACCGTGCGTATACGGATCGATTTGAGGAACTCAGTCTTTTGTGTCCTACTATGGTTACCCCGTTGGAGAAAGCGATAGAGAGGTATATCGATGGTTTACCCAATTCCATACAGGATATTGTGACTGGCGTTAATCCTACTACTGTTCGTCATGCGATCGAGTTATCTGCTACCCTGACAGAGTCGCAAGTCAGGAAGAGTAAACTTACCTGCAAGGGTGATAAGAAGAAGTCGACCGAATCTGTCAAGGAAAAGGGTAAGGGTAAGAAAGGTAAGTCGTCGAAGAAGTCGAGAAAGCGAAAGGGTGCTCAGAACTTTGCAGTTACTGCTCAGAACCCTCAGAACCCACCAACTCAACCGCCTGCAAAGAAAGCATATGCTGGTACCGCACCTCATTGTGCTCGCTGCAACGGTCATCATGTTGCACAACAAGCTTTTAGGCAATGCACAACGTGTGGTAAGCTTGGGCATATGGCCAACATCTGTCATTTGGGTCAGAATCAGATTGTTCAGAATCAAGCTCCAGTTCAGGGGAATGCTGCTAGATTCCCATCGGGTTCATGTTTCAATTGTGGAGTGTTTGGTTACTTCAGCAACAACTATCCGAGGTTGGCAAATGCGAATCCGAACGTGAATGTCAACGCAAATGCAAATCCCGCTCGTGGACGAGCATTCAATTTGAATGCAAACGAGGCTCGAGCTGACAACCTCGTTGTCAATTGTACGTTTCTTGTTAACAATCGACCTGCATTTATTCTTTTTTATTCTGGTGCTAATAGAAGTTTTTTTTCATTATCTTTTGAACCTTTGCTTGCGATACCTAGAACTAAACTGAGGAAACCCTTATCTGTCGAAGTTGCTACTGGTAAACCTCTTGTTCTCGATTCTATTATTCGTGATTGTCAGTTAAACCTTGATAACCATCTTTTTCCCATTAACCTCACGCCGATGCAACTTGGGAGTTTCGATATTATCATGGGGATGGATTGGTTAACCAAACATCATGCTGAGGTGTATTGTTTCGATAAAATTGTTCGTATTCCTCTTCCGTCTGGCGATGTTCTGGAAGTTCATGGCGAGAAGCCATCTGGTGATTTGAAGCTTATGTCGTGTACAAAGGCCCAAAGTTATTTGCGAAAAGGATATGTTGCTTTCCTGGAACATGTCACCGAGGAGAAAGGCAAGAGCAAGAGTATTCAGGATATTCCGATTGTTCGGGATTATCCAGAGGTGTTTCCCGATGAACTTCCTGGTTTGCCTCCAGTTCGTCAAGTCGAGTTTCATATTGACCTTGTACCCAATGCCAACCCGATTGCGAAAGCACCTTATCGTCTTGCACCGTCGGAGATGCAAGAGTTATCGAAACAGCTTCAAGAGTTGTCTGATAAAGGATTCATCCGTCCGAGCTTTTCACCTTGGGGAGCTCCTGTCCTCTTTGTGAAAAAGAAAGATGGATCTTTTCGAATGTGTATCGATTATCATGAGCTTAATAAGCTTACCATCAAGAATCGATATCCCCTACCTAGAATTGATGATCTCTTCAACCAGCTGCAAGGTGCTTCATGCTTTTCCAAGATCGATATGTGATCTGGGTATCATCAACTTCGTGTACTCGAAGAAGATATTCCCAAAACTGCATTCCGTACGAGATATGGGCACTACGAGTTCACTGTCATGCCTTTTGGTTTGACAAATGCCCCAGCTATCTTCATGGACTTAATGAATAGGGTTTGTAAACCTTATTTAGATAAGTTCATCATTGTGTTCATCGACGATATTCTCATTTATTCAAAGTCTCGAGCCGATCACGAGCAACACCTTCGTTTGACATTAGAACTCCTAAAGAAAGAACAACTTTTTGCCAAATTCTCCAAGTGTGAATTCTGGCTTAAAGAAGTTCAATTTTTGGGACATATAGTCAATGAGTAGGGTATTCATGTGGATACTTGCAAAATAGCAGCTATTAAGGATTGGAATACACCGACGACACCTACAGAGATTCGATCATTTATTGGTCTTGCTGGTTATTATCATCGATTCATTTCTAATTTCTCAAAGATCGCGGTTCCACTCACTGCTTTGACTCAGAAAAATAAGCCTTTTGAGGGGGGACCTAAGCAAGAAGAAGCGTTCCAAACGCTGAAACGGAAGCTCTGTGATGCTCCTGTTTTATCTCTACCTGAAGGAAACGATGATTTTGTTGTCTATTGTGACGCGTCGAATCTAGGACTTGGTTGCATTCTTATGCAACGAGGTAAAGCCATAGCTTATGCGTCTAGACAGCTGAAAATTCACGAGAAGAACTATACGACTCATGATCTTGAATTACGAGCTGTGGTTTTCGCACTTAAAATCTGGAGACACTACCTCTATGGAACGAAGTGTGTGGTTTTCACAGACCACAAAAGTCTCCAGCATATTCTCAATCAGAAGGAGCTGAACATGAGGCAACGACGTTGGGTTGAACTCTTAAACGATTATGATTGCGACATCCGCTACCATCCTGGTAAGGCGAATGTCGTAGCCGATGTGTTTAGTTGAAAGGAACGAGTCAAGCTTCATTATGTTCGAACTCTATCTGATATTCAATCTCGTGTCCTTCAAGCTCAACGATCTTGTGTGATCACAGACTTATTGAAATATGAGCTACCGCTTCAACTCGAACTTAAACTCGAAACGAAGGACGATGGGTTGCTATATTTCAAGGATCGTTTGTGGATTCCGAAACAAGACGATCTTCGCACCTTGGTAATGGACGAATCTCACAAGTCTCGATATTCTATCCATCCTGGTGCTGATAAAATGTACAAGGATCTTCGTACTCAGTTCTGGTGGCCTGGTATGAAGAAGGATGTTGCCTTGTATGTATCAAAATGCATAACTTGTCTCAAAGTCAAGGATGAACATCAACGACCTTCTGGTTTGCTTGTACAACCAGAGATACTGGTTTGGAAGTGGGAGAACAATGCAATGGATCTCATCATTAAGTTACCGCGTACGTCTAAAGGTCACAATGCTATTTGGGATGTTATCGATCGATTAACGAAATTAGCTCATTTTATTCTGATTCACGAGGATCTAACTACTGATAAACTTGCAAAGATTTATGTTGATGAGATTGTATCACGACATGGTGTTCCTTTGGATATCAGTTCTGATCATGATGCTCGGTTTTCATCTCATTTTTGGAAGACCATGCAATCTGCGTTGGGAACCCAACTGAATCTAAGCACTGCTTACCATCCCCAAACAGATGGACAATCTGAGAGAACTATTCAAACTTTGGAGGATATGCTTAGGGCATGCGTGATAGGTTTTGGTGGTAATTGGGATTCTCACCTTCCACTGATTGAGTTCTCTTACAACAACAGTTATCATGCTAGTATTAATATGGCACCATTCGAAGCTCTCTACGGTCGAAAATGTCATTCACCTATCTGTTGGAATGAGATCGGTGAAGCTTAGCTTACTGGACCTGAGCTCATTCTGGAAACAACAGACAAAATCAACAAGATCCGCGATAATCTTGTGACAGCTCGAAGCCGTCAAAAGAGTTATGCGGATATGCGACGCAAGCCCTTAGAATTTCAAGTCGGAGACTGTGTCCTACTCAAGGTGTCACCTTGGAAGGGAGTGGTGAGATTTGGAAAGAAAGGAAAACTTGCACCATGATATGTTGGACCATTTAAGATTGTTGAAAGAATTGGAAAGGTTGCCTATCGACTAGAGCTACCTCCAGAGCTTGGAAATATTCATCCGACTTTTCATGTGTCCAATTTACGAAAGTGTTTAGCTGATGCTGATCTTCACATTCCTCTCGACGAGATTCAAATCGATGAAACAATGCACTTTGTCGAGAAACCTGTGGAGATAGTGGACCGTACTTTCAAACAGTTGAAGAACAAACGGATTCAATTGGTCAAAGTTCGCTAGGAATCCAAATGTGGCCCCGAGTTTACTTGGGAACGTGAGAACCAGATGAAGATGAAATATCCGCATTTGTTTTCACAAGTTTCCTCTAAATAAAATTTCGGGACGAAATTTTCTAAAGTAGGGGAGACTGTGACAATTGTGTTCTGTAATCATCGTATAATGTAAAACAATGTTGATTATCAATAAAACAATGTGCTTTGATGTTATTATATGTGTTATTGTGTGTGATGATTTTACAATTTGATTCGATTCCGATTTCAAGCTTTAAATCACTTTCTGGAAGGTTATACGCAAACTGGTGCATAAACGCAATCAGTTTAACGTGACATACACTCCGGAACTATGACATAAGCTAAACATACCTTAAAATACCCTTTACATAACTTAGAAATAAGTTTCGAAGGATTCGGTATGGCAAAAACATGTTTATTTGAACTAAAGAACTAATTACGACAAAACTGCGAAACGAACGTTGGTGACCGCCCGGATAATATTTAAATCCCGAAAATATTCTGTTATGATTAATATTTTATTTTAATTAGGTTCGTGTTGAAAAATAAATTAAAACGCTTAAAAACATTATTTTTCAAGTTTAAGCGCGCGTACCGCGTGTTTCTGCGCGTCACAGTGCTTCTACTGCAAAACGCAGACAACGCAGCCAGTCTCGGCAACTGAAATTTATTTCAGTAATATTTTGGTGAGTTTATTTTTATAGAATAATAAAAATAATTTAGAACGCCATAAACCAGGATTTAAACGCTAGATAAAATACCCGGTATCCAGTAAATACCTGTTTTATCTATTTTACCAAACAAACTTACACTTTAACCCTCCCCCCTTGAAATTCATGGTTACAATAAGGGGACCCCACCTAATATTTCCAAGATCTTGATTTTATTTCTTTTGATCTTTGCTAGATTGTTTAGGACACTTGTAAATGCATGCTACACCTCCATATCTCTACATAATCTTTCAATATTACTCCATATCCTTCATAGATCACAAATCCTCCTCCTTCTCTCCTCCCATAACCGTAACCATCACCACCACCTTCATTCCCAACCTTTCAACATTGTTCTTGAAGATTCAAGCTCCATTTCAAGCATATTTCAAGTTGGTGTGAAGATCCAAAGGGGTTTCCAAGGTGCTTTCAAGTGATTTCAAGCTCCATTTCATCAAAACCTCATCCAACAACTTACTTGAATCTTTAAGGTATAACATTTATGTTTAAATCATACTCTTGATTCTTGGTTGTTCTTGATGATTTGAAGTTTCTCTTGAATCTTGGAATTTTCACAAACTTGAAATCTAAAAAGAAATGGGTCTTGATACAAAGTAAAAATGGTGGTATATATGTGGGTGTATAAACCGTATATATATATGTGTGTGTATGGGTATGAGATTTGAGCTTGATCTTTGGTAAATACTTGTTTGAGTTGTTGCTTGTTCTTGAATAATAGTTAAAATGCAAGTGTTGGATGATTTGTGTGTGATATGATAAATGTTCAAATACATCAGCAAATAAACATGAATAAGTTGCATTGGATGCATTTAGATTCATATAAAATGATGATGATATAATAGTGTGCTTTAGGCACTTGTACATGAGAATACATGTTGATTTAAAGCTCAAGAAATGGTAAAAAATGATTGTATGACAAAAATGATTTAGAACAGATTATAAACACTAAAAATAACATTATTTGGTATATTATAATGGCATGAAACTTTGACATAGGTTTGATAGCTTTGCATGTTGTACATATAGCTTAAAAAGTGGTAAAATATGTGAAATTTGCATGATTTATGTGCTTTATGTGAGACCTGCACTATCTTGCGTATAACCACTATTTTATTCAGTAAATAAAATGGGTTATGTTAAAATATCAAGTTGTTTCAATTTGGGATGGTTAGGGTAACGTTTGATGCAAAACTATGCGGTAAAACGGTCAAAAATCGGCTTTTTGGAGGATTTTTATAAAACTGTTTTAGATCAGTAGGTAAACTGGTATTTTTGATATAAAAATAAGTATTTTAACTTATATTAAGTTTACTTGGTGTTTGGTTAGTCATACGTGACTTCCGACGCCCAAAAATGTTGCCGAATCGCTAAAATAAGTGTTTTCGACATACACTATAATGGGTTGTTCATGGGTAAATTTTATTTGTTACAATGTGTTATGTGTTTTATAATATGTGTATGATGACATGATAATACTTGACAAGATTATGTGTATTACGCTATTATTAGTATGTTACATTTGAGTATATATATACAAATACACCAATATAATAAAAAATAATAACTTTTCGAGAAATCTCAAAGTTATGTGAAAATTCTAAGTATCGGAGAAACTTATGTATTTTTGTGAGTTTTGATTATTAAATCATTCTTATTTAATTTAGGACAAATAAACAATTTGAGGGATTGTGTTAACATATAAAAACGCACCCAAAGGTGAGTACATAGATCCCTTCTTTTTACTGTTTTCGATTGTTTTGAGGTGATTCATATGTATCAAAAACGATTTCGATATTTTAACGATGGTTTCAAAACGATTGAGATGGTTTATACTAAACTAATAACGATTTCGATAATGTGAACGAACTTGTTGGTTGTAGTTACATAACGAATGACATTCATTAATTTTGGCTGAACCGACCAGTATTAGGTTATGGTACCATAGGATCTGACAAATCCCATTATCAGACTGCACCCATGGTTATGTGTGGGTTAGGTGGGTAACGACTGAATCTTTGATTGTTAACTTACCCTTTGGTGGTTTGTAAATACGAGTTGAATGATGGACGAGTTACGAAGGTTTGAATGTTATTAGCAAGACGACCAAAAATAGTTTTCACAACTAAAACGAGAACGATTTTGAATGATTGAATGATTATGAACGATTTAAACAAATGAATGATGATCTATAACGAGAACGAGTTAGACGATGTCACACAATGATGTTTACGAAACTATATAAACCATACGAGTTTTATTACGAGAACGATTTATGACTTGGTTTACATAAACAAATGTTTTGGGTTAAGATTCTTGGCATCGAGGGTTATAAATCATAACCAATCTGTTTTGACTTGGTTATTCATTTTACAATACAAACATTTTACAAAACAAGGTTTCTAATATCAATTAACGAAGTTGTACGAGATATTTCAACATGTAGACGAGCCATGAATCTGACACTCACACAAAAACTATGTGCTCGCCAGCATTTCTTTGCTGACTTTGTTTTTACATATGTTTTAGGTGATGTTGCTTGATTACTAGGATGCATGAGTCACATAGGATCTAGACGAGACCTTAGTGACATAATAACGATGATAGTCGATATATAACTTGCTTTTTTCATGCTAAAACAATGTAATTTACTTAATGAATAAATAAAACGAAACTCCTTTGTATCCATGGTTGCAAAACAATAATCCTGTTACAACACTCCCCGACATTTCCGCCACGATTTGTTGTTTTACGTGGTCGGGGTGTTACAGAAGAGTTGGTATCAGAGCCAATGGTTATAGGGAATTAGGTTATTAGTAATGTTTTGACCTAGGCTATAACTTTCTAGGACCCCAACGCAAGTTGAATTGCGTTTAGTTTTTTTAAAGACAAAACCGTCACCTACCCTTAGGTGATAACCACAACGAGGACGCAAAATCCGAATCTGCTTCGAAAATTAATCATCCGTTCTAGGATGATTGATTACTAGGTTTTGAACCCTCTGTTGTAAGGTTTTGAACCCTTCCAGATTGACTTATTTTTGGCTTAGTGCCTTATGAGTTTTCAAAATCTCGTTAAAGTTTGGGTCTAAATAATGTGAACACGTGCAAACTGGAAGAGTGAATCTCTGTACCCTGAGTTTTCTGTCTAAGGCTAGAGTGTTTGTACAAATCCACAAAATCGGACCAGTTACTCCTACCTGGGAACTCTTGGGGTGAGTGTTCACTTATAGGTGAGCATGTCTTCGCGATACATTATTTTGATTCATTACTTTGATTAGTCACTGAGTGTCGTTTGTTTGTTCGAGGTAACGAACAAATGATCGCCTTCCTTATGTTTCGTCGGTATTTTCAATACCTCTTTTGTTTTTCCTAATTGTCGACCTCACTCGTTTCTCATATTTCCTTGTTAGACAATGCCTCCTCGACGTGATGCACAATCTTTTACTGCTGAAGAAGTCGCATCCCTTGTCTCTCAGCAAATGGCTGCTGTGCTTCCAGGCGTTGTGACCCAAATCCACGAGCTATACAACAACAATAATAATAACAACGCACAATGTAATTTCAAGAATTTCAATTCTGCTAAGCCGCTAAAGTTTTATGGGTCGCAAGGGAGCAACTGCGCTCCTTCAATTGTTCGAAAGTATCGAGAGCACATTCAGACATGTGCAATGTCCGGATGGGCGTAAGGTTGAATTTGCATCAAGTGTGTTTGAGAAGCGTGCTCTTACATGGTGGAACGGAGTGATGCGCAATAGGGGTGCCGAAGTGGCATTGGCACAAACATGGGAAGAGCTTCGAGCTCTCATGATGAAATAGTTTTGTCCCCGTCACGAAATTCGAGCTTTGGAACGAGAGTTTGACGATCTAAAACAAGATGGGGGAGAACACCGTGCGTATACGGATCGATTTGAGGAACTCAGTCTTTTGTGTCCTACTATGGTTACCCCGTTGGAGAAAGCGATAGAGAGGTATATCGATGGTTTACCCAATTCCATACAGGATATTGTGACTAGCGTTAATCCTACTACTGTTCGTCACGCGATCGAGTTATCTGCTACCCTGACTGAGTCGCAAGTCAGGAAGGGTAAACTTACCTGCAAGGGTGATAAGAAGAAGTCGACCGAATCTGTCAAGGAAAAGGGTAAGGGTAAGAAAGGTAAGTCATCAAAGAAGTCGAGAAAGCGAAAGGGTGCTCAGAACTTTGCAGTTACTGCTCAGAACCCTCGGAACCCACCAGCTCAACCGCCTGCAAAGAAAGCATATGCTGGTACCGCACCTCATTGTGCTCACTGCAACGGTCATCATGTTGCACAACAAGCTTTTAGGCAATGCACAACGTGTGGTAAGCTTGGGCATCTGGCCAACATCTGTCGTTTGGGTTAGAATCAAGCTCCAGTTCAGGGGAATGCTGCTAGATTCCCACCGGGTTTATGTTTCAATTGTGGAGAGTTTAGTCACTTCTGCAACAACTGTCCGAGGTTGGCAAATGCAAATGCGAATCCGAACGTGAATGTCAACGCGAATGCAAATCCCGCTCGTGGACGAGCATTCAATCTAAATGCAAACGAGGCTCGAGCTGACAACCTCGTTGTCAATGGTACGTTTCTTGTTAACAATCGACCTGCATTTATTCTTTTTTATTCTGGTGCCGATAGAAGTTTTGTTTCATTATCTTTTGAACCTTTGCTTGCGATACCTAGAACTAAACTGAGGAAACCCTTATCTGTCGAAGTTGCTACTGGTAAACCTCTTGTTCTCGATTCTGTTATTCGTGATTGTCAGTTAAACCTTGATAACCATATTTTTCGCATTGACCTCACGCCGATGCAACTTGGGAGTTTCGATATTATCGTGGGGATGGATTGGTTAACCAAACATCATGCTGAGGTGGTTAGTTTCGATAAAATTGTTCGTATTCCTCTTCCGTCTTGCGATGTTCTGGAAGTTCACGGCGAGAAGCCATCTGGTGATTTGAAGCTTATGCCGTGTACAAAGGCCCAAAGTTATTTACGAAAAGGATATGTTGCTTTCCTGGCACATGTCACCGAGGAGAAAGGCAAGAGCAAGAGTATTCAGGATATTCCAATTGTTCGGGATTATCTAGAGGTGTTTCCCAATGAACTGCCTGGTTTGCCTCCAGTTCGTCAAGTCGAGTTTCATATTGACCTTGTACCCAATGCCAACCCGATTGCGAAAGCACCTTATCGTCTTGCACCGTCGGAGATGCAAGAGTTATCGAAACAGCTTCAAGAGTTGTCTGATAAAGCATTCATCCGTCCGAGCTTTTCACCTTGGGGAGCTCCTGTCCTCTTTGTGAAAAAGAAAGATGGGTCTTTTCGAATGTGTATCGATTATCATGAGCTTAATAAGCTTACCATCAAGAATCGATATCCCCTACCTAGAATTGATGATCTCTTCGACCAGCTGCAAGGTGCTTCATGCTTTTCCAAGATCGATATGTGATCTGGGTATCATCAACTTCGTGTACTCGAAGAAGATATTCCCAAAACTGCATTCTGTACGAGATATGGGCACTACAAGTTCACTATCATGCCTTTTGGTTTGACAAATGAACGATGATCTATAATGAGAACGAGTTAGACGATGTCACACAATGATGTTTACGAAACTATATAAACCATACGAGTTTTATTACGAGAACGATTTATGACTTGGTTTACATAAACAAATGTTTTGGGTTAAGATTCTTGGCATCGAGGGTTATAAATCATAACCAATCTGTTTTGACTTGGTTATTCATTTTACAATACAAACATTTTACAAAACAAGGTTTCAAATATCAATTAACGAAGTTGTACGAGATATTTCAACATGTAGACGAGCCATGAATCTGACACTCACACAAAAACTATGTGCTCGCCAGCATTTCTTTGCTGACTTTGTTTTTACATATGTTTTAGGTGATGTTGCTTGATTACTAGGATGCATGAGTCACATAGGATCTAGACGAGACCTTAGTGACATAATAACGATGATAGTCGATATATAACTTGCTTTTTTCATGCTAAAACAATGTAATTTACTTAATGAATAAATAAAACGAAACTCCTTTGTATCCATGGTTGCGAAACAATAATTCTGTTACAACACTCCCCGATGTTTCCGCCACGATTTGTTGTTTTACGTGGTCGGGGTGTGACACGACTACAACATGAGAAGGATACTAGTTGACACCGGGAGCTCCGAAGATATAATATATGAACACTGCTTCAACAGGATGCAACCGGAAGACAAAAAGCTACTCGAATCAGTACACGCCCCTATAAAGGGGTTCACGAGAGAGAAGGTTGAACCAATCGGTCAAATCACCTTCCTGGTAACTTTCGGACTCGCCCCTCTCGAAAGGACCATACTCCTCACATTCCTCGTTGAATCCTACCACAACGTAATAATCGGAAGGTTTACTCTGGGATACCAGACGCTGTTGTATCCACAGCGCGAGGTTTCATGAAGTTTCCCATGCCAAGAGGAATAGCAACAGTTCACCGAGACAAATTGGGAGAAGTTCTGGATACCAAAAGATGTCGTCAAGGACCAACCGGTGTAATTGGTCAAGAGAGATGGGTACTAAGCACACGTCATCCATAGTAGTCAGTCACAATAGGAGATAGCCTCTCTCCGAAAATCAAAAACAGTCTGAAGTAATTGCTAAAACGAAATGCCGACATTTTTGCTTTTGAGCATTCCGATATGACCGGGATCCCCAGGGATAAGGCAGGACATAGGTTGGCTACATTCTCGGGTGTCAAACCGGTGGCCCAGGGAAAACGTAGCATGGCCCCTGATCGGAGAGAAGCGGTAGTGAAAGAAGTACGAAAGCTAGTCAAAGCCGGAATCCTTCGAGAAACAAAATACCATACGTGGATATCAAACCTTGTTATGGTCAAGAAACCAGACGGTACATGGCGGATGTCTATTGACTTCAAGGATTTGAACAAGGCTTGCCCAAAAGACGCCTATCCGCTGCCTGAGATGGATTTCAAAGTTGACTCCCTGGTCCCTTTTAGGTACAAGTGTTTCTTAGATGCCTATAAGGGTTACCACCAGATCAAGATGTCAAGAGAGGACGAAGAAAAAACCGCGTTTCACACAGATATAGGCATTTTCTGCTACACTAAAATGCCTTTCAGTCTACGAAACGCTGGGGCCACCTATCAGCGACTCATGGATAAAGCTTTCTAGAAGCAAATTGGTCAAAACCTGGAGGTATACGTCGATGATCTAGTAATAAAAATTATGGAAGAAAAACAAATGCTAGAAGACATCGAAGAAACCTTTCGAAAGCTGAGAGAGTATAGCATAAAGCTAAACCCTAAGAAGTGTTCATTCGGGGTAGAGGAAGGCAAATTCCTGGGGGTGGTGGTCACCCGGGACGGTTTTACAGCCAACCCGGAGAAGGTAACTGCAATAACACGAATTCCATCACCCAGAACTTTAAAAGAAGCACAGGCGTTGAATGGCGGTTGGTAGCTATAAACAGGTTCCTGGCAAGACATGCTGAAAGGTCTTTGCCATTCATAAAAACGCTCAAAGACTGCCTCAACAAGAACAACTTCAAATGGACCAGTGAAGCAGAAGAAGCCTTGAAAGACATGAAGCGGTTCATTGAAAAGTTGCAAACGTTAACAGCCCCCCGCCCAAAAGAACTTTTGAAGATGTACTTGGCTGCAGCCGACAACACTGTGAGCGCAGTACTAATGGTTGAGAGAAATGGCACACAAACGCCTATATACTATATTAGCCGGGTATTGGTGGGCCCTGTGATGCGGTATCCAATGCTAGAAAAATTGGTGCTTGCGTTGGTCCACGCCACACGACGTCTCCGAAGATACTTCCAGGGCCATCGAGTGCAAATCCTCACAAATTATCCCCTACATCAAATTCTCGACAAATCAGAAATTTCTAGGAGGTTAGCTAAATGGGCAATTGAACTAGGTGCCCTGGACATTGAATATTGAAAACGAACAGCAATCAAAGGGAAGGTAATCGCCGATTTCTTAGCAGAAATTTCGGAGGGAGAAGTGATTCAAGAACCGGTGATCAAAGACATACCAGAATCCAGCACGTCCAGACAAAATTGGAAGTTGTACACAGATGGATCTTCCAATGGAAAGGGGCAGGTGCGGGCCTCATGTTAATAAGCCCGGATGAGGTAAAGTTGATGTACGCGTTGCGATTCGACTTTGAATGCTCCAACAACGAGTCAGAATATGAAGCGCTACTAGCGGGTCTGTGGATGGCTCAATCCATGGGAGCAACGAGGGTCGATTCATACGTTGACTCCCTGCTGGTCAACAACCAAGTGAATGAAACGTATAAAGCCAAAGACGAGACAATGGCAAAATACTTGGCTAAAACCAAGGAACTCATAGCCTCTTTTGACAGTGTCACACTCAATCACGTCCATCGCGGAAAAAATCAAATAGCTGACGCCCTAAGCAAGCTAGCTACATCTGGCATGGAAAAGGAGGTGAAGGTGGAAACGCTCTAATCACATTCAATAGAGCACTGAGATGTGTCCGCGGTCACAGCGGAAGAACCTTGTTGGTACACTCCCATCCTGAAATTCCTCACCAAAGGGGAGCTGCCCTCCGCCAGGGGCGACACCAAAAAGGTACAAACAAGGGCTTTGCAATATGAAGTACAAAATGGCATCATGTACAGGAAATCGTATTTGGGACCACTATTACGGTGTGTATCCCCATCAGAAGCTATGCACGTGATTCAAGAGATACACGTCGGCATATGTGGCATTCATGCCGGTCCCCGGGCAATCGTTGCTAAATTCAAAACGCTGGGTACTACTGGCCTGGAATGCATGAAGACGCGGTGGTTGAACTTAGAAAATGCCGCAGTTGCTAAAAGTATGCTCCACGGACACTCCGCCCTAAGAACAACTTGATTCCCGTAACGGTGACATGGCCTTTTCAAAAATTGGCAATTGATATCGTGGGACCATTCCCGCCGGCCCCAGGGAAACTAAAATATTTGATCATGGCAATCGATTATTTTACTAAGTGGGTTGAAGCAAAACCGTTGGCCAAGATAACTACTGAAAATGCCAAGAAATTCCTATGGGGGCACATCGTCTACCGATTTGGACTGCCGCTATATCTTGTAAGCGACAATGGAACGCAATTCACAAACAAGGTCCTACAAGATTGGTGTGCAGAGATACAGATTTAACAAATTTTTACATCGGTTGCACACCCCCAAGGAAATGGACAAGTGGAAAGGGAAAATAGAAGTCTGCTAGATGGAATCAAAAGAAGGTTAAGCTACGAAGGGAGTTCCTGGGTGGAAGAATTGCCAAACGTCCTCTGGGCACACCGAACTATGCCCAAGGCAAGCAACAACGAGACCCCCTTCAGCCTAACTTATGGCACAGAAGCAATGATACCAGCAGAGGTAGGGCTACCTTTGCTAAGGCCCCTAACAACTGATGATGACAATGACAAGCTCTTACGCGAAGGCCTGGACCTCCTGGAAGAACAGCGCGAAGCAGCCGCCATCAGCGAGGCAAAATACAAAAGAACCTTAGAGAAGTATGACAATCAACGCGTGGCTCAGCAAACCTTCAAGGAGGGCGATTATATCATGCGGGATAATGAGGCTAGTAGGGCGGAACCCACAGGCAAGCTGGGACCCAACTGGGAAGGCCCTTACATAGTCCAAGAAGATCTAGGCAAGGGGGCCTACCGCCTCTCCAGACTTGATGGCACAGCGGTTTCACGTAGCTGGAACGCGGCTCAATTGAAAAAATGTTACATGTAAACTTCCGCCCCTAACGGCGGAATATACAGTCTTCCTTTTTAACAAGTGTAATTCATCAAGAACGATGTCTCTTTCTCTTTTCAGTTATTAAGTTAATAAAAATTACTTTTTTATTCTCTTTTGTCATCTACGTGCACACTAACGATTACCGTCGCATTTATACTGCATATTACGGTACAAAAAATTACCATCACATTTGAATTGCATATCACGGTAAAAAACGTCTCTAACACGAAATATTTTTCATATATAAGAAGGTCAGATGACCAAAACTATACAGCGCTAAAAGTGGGTATCTTGGTAATAGATACATTAACCACTACAAAAGATAGGTATTTTGGTAATTAATGTCACACCCCAACCGATGGCGGAACATCGGGGCGCGGCACTGAGCGAAACAGATTGTCCAGGAGAATCCATAACAACTATTAATAATAATATATTAAAGGTTCATGTCCCATACCACAAACATATAAAATAAAACAGTTCTTACAGATGTTCTGAAAGACAAATAATCCATTCCAACAACTCAGATTTTATTTAGTTTGTTTCTAGACTCTCCTACTTGATTCCACAAAGCAGGCATCCTAGCATCTCAAACACTTGTTGTTACACCCTAACCGATGACGGAAACATCGGGGCATGGCACTGAGCAAAACAGATTGTCAAGAGAAATTCCATAACAACTAGATTACCAGATAGTTAATATTATGTCCCATACCATAACCCATCAAGTAACCAATTATTACAGACATAGATATCTCAAAACAAAACATTGTTCCGACAACCCAGATTTAAATAAATAAATTGTTTGTTTGTTTCTAGACTCTTGTTCCTACTTGATTCCACAAAGCAGGTAAGTACAGCATCCTAAGCAATCAAACAGCTGTCACATACGTTAAAATAGAGGTCAATACACATAGTGTAAAGGTGAGCATATAAGTTTGATAGTAATAGTAGAGTTCGAAAGCGTTTACGCATAACCAACATGTAATATGTATAATGCGAAGCTAGTAGGTTATCGACAATGAAATATGCACAGACTAGACTGTGAGTTGTAGAATGCGTAACACACATCACCACCGTCACATGTGAAGAGGTAACCTTAACAACCCCTGTCCCTGACAGGTGCTGAGTCCAAACAAATAGTACTATCGTTGCTAAGGCGTCACCTAACAATCACTGTGTTAACATAACATACAAGCATTCATCGAGTAACACATAACATGCAGTAACGGTCAGCGTATAAATAGTGTTTGCGTTGTGTGATCGATTGTGATTTAGAATAAGTAACTGTTGGGATTGAACCCTACCAGAGGAACAGTTGATTAAAGCTAAAACTGGATCAAAGCAGTGGATCCAGAATAAGCAGTGGATGTATACAAGTCTCTCCCCTTGAAAGTGATTCTAACATCTGGTGGTCTCTATCCACTGTCTGTATACAAGTGTTGTTCTACAAACAACTGCTGATCATTTAAAGACTGACGAAGATTGAAGACCTGTTGATCAATCTACTGTTATGAGTCAAGCACTGCAGAAGAACAAAGTACTGCTGGAGTCACAACAGTGGAAGGAGAAGGCAGTAGTTTAGTCTTTCCTTTGTTATGTAATGTAATCAGTAGTTTGCTAAACAGTGTTTGTATTAGATCATTAGTTAGAGTTTGTTAGGAGGTTTGATGTCACTTTCATGGTGACGTCAGCCAAGATGCTTTAGTGGTTTCCTCGTGCCTATAAATAGAACAGTACCCTATACTGTTCTATTGGCTCTTTCACCACTTGTCTCTTGTACGAACAAATACTGAGCTCAGGCTGAGGGGAAGTTTGTATTACATGCATCCAAAGTTGTAATCAGTGATTGAAATAAATTTAATCATTCGGTTCAATGTTCAAACATGTGTGTTGAAAGCATTTCTCCTGTTTGATTATGTGCAAAGTTTATTCCCATTTATTTCCGCTGCAATTACTTGTTCATCTTCATTAATCTCTAAACAAAAACACAATAAAAAAGAAACTTAGATCCTAACAATTGGTATCAGAGCTAGGACAGTCAAATTTGATTTAACCATCATTTTGACGTAAAAGTTCAGCTCACAATCGTTGATACTTATTATTGTTCATTTCGTTGAAAAACAGAGCAAGGTTTAATCACGAACAAAGTTGATTAATCAGTTCCTGTAAAACAACCAAGATGACGTCACAAGCACAAGATGCAAACAATAGCATCGGCTCACTCTTCAAACCAACCATGCTAAAACGCAATGAGTACAACATCTGGCAGAGAAGGATGGGACACATCCTTGCTCAACAGAATACCGGATGTGGGAAGTCAGTTATATTTGGACCACACGTTCCAATGGTGCTGAGTGCTGAGGATTCAAAGAAATTCGAACCTGAAAACTATACTGAAACTGATGTTCAAAAGTTCGAACTGTATGCCAAGGCATTTAGCATCGTTGCATCTGCTTTGCCCAATGAAATCTATGCTGGACTGTTACATTGTAACAATGCCAAGGAATTATGGGATGCACTTAAGGAACAATTTGGGGGTACCGAAGAAGTAATTGAAAATAATAGGGAAATTCTGAATCAGCAGTATGAAACGTTTTCTCACGTTAAGGGCGAAACATTAACCCAACAATTTGAGAGATTCAGTTGTCTCATTGGTGAACTAAGGCTTGTTGATGTTAAATTTACAAATTCAACACAAAACAGCAGGTTCCTTAGATCACTACCTGAAAAAAGGGACACCATTTCATTTGGGACCAGAAACTCTGTTGAGTTCAAAGATCTGACACTGACCCAACTTCATGGTAGACTCCTGACCTATGAAAGGGAGTTAAACCAGAAAAAGAAGTTGCAAGAGTCTAGCAAAGTTGCAGATGATTACACATTTGACAACACAGCTCTTTTGGGTCAGGAAGAGACTGGCAGCAGTAAGGATCAGAGTTATGATCATTTTATTGACATAACTGCTGGTGCAAACTTCAACTCTGATCCTCACTCATCCAACTTTGTTTTCACAGCAAATGGTGAAAGCCAGATCTATGATAATCTATGCTTTGAACTCAATGATTTACAACACTTTGATCCCACTGACTTAGAAGAAATGGACATTTTGCATCAATTAGCTTTGCTTAGTGTGAGGACAAGCAAATTCTATAAAAGAACAGGGAGAAAATTCCCAGGGTTACATGGGAATTTAAAAGTGGGGTTGGATAAGTCAAAAATCAAGTCCTATAAGTGCAATAAGCTAGGTCATTTTGCTAGGGAATGCAGGAGTCAAACCACTGGTCCAATTATTACTCATCCCAGCTCAAACCCTAGACCACAAAATCAAAGCACTGTGCACTATGCCCAATATACCCCTGCAGCTCATGTTAACACTGCTCACTAAGCTGCAACCCCTATGCCTGTGCATTATGTTCAAACCACTTTCCACAAATTCAGTATGTTCAAGCCCCTGTCTCTCAGGCTCAAGTGCAACCAGTTGCACCCCAACAAGCTGCTCCAGCAGTGGTTCAACCAGATCAGCAAAGCTTTTTCACCTAAGGCTTTATTGACTGGAGCAGTATGCTTGATGAGCTTGGTGATGAAAATTTTGCACTATATGCTTCAAATGATGAATTTTGTTTTATGACATTAGAGTCAATAGCAGAAGGGCTGGAAGCTGAAGGAGAACAACTAAGTGCTGAAATAGTGGATGAAGTTGCTGAAGCAGTGGTTACTGCAGTTGCTGGTGAAATACTGTTGGGAGAAAATTCAGAACCCCTGATTGAACCACTGTTTGACCCCTGGTCTAAAGAAGAAGAAAAGGAAGAGAAGAAAGAAGGTGAGAGAGAAGAGAGAGCTGGTGAAGAAAGTGATCATCAATGTGATTGTGCCATGATGGCTGCTGCCAAGGTATCACCTCAGGTTCTTGAAAATCTGTGTTCAGATAAATGCGTCATTGCATTTGCTAATATTTAAGAGGTGAATGAAAACCTTAGGGATAGAGTGTTAACTGATGAATTCAAATTTGAGAAGTCTTTAAAAGAACTTAAAATCAAGTTGGCTGAAAAAGATAAAGAAATATGCAGTCTAAAAGAAGAGCAAAGCATTATCAGAAACCAACTCCAAACTATGATAGAAAAATATCAAGTTTGTAAAAAGGAGGAGTCCACCCAAATCACTTGTGAAAAATGGGTGGAATCTTGCAAAGGCTATGAAGTAATGCTTGAAAAACATATCAAAAGCAATGTAAAATTTGGTGTAGGTTTTAGAAAGCATGACCAAGTTGAAAACAATGCTGTAAATGAATCTGGTTCAGTTGAAATTATTCCCACAAACAAGAATGGCCAAAAAATCAAAATTAATGATAAAAATGGCAACAAAATCACACTTGAAAGATCATTGGGCTCTTCAACCTATGAAGAGATTGAGGAATGCCAATTTAAACCCAGATGGTCTGATGAGTGTGATATTCGTGAAAATTTTAAGCCCATGGACTTCACAACCACTGATGGTGTTAAAGCTCCAAAAGCAAAGGTCATTCCTCTCAAAGACATCCCAACAGTAGTTTAAAACTCTGTTGCAAAGGAGTCTGAAAAGAGGAAGAAAAGAGAAAAGATCAAAAACCTGTTTTGTGATTTTTGTGAAAAGAAGAATCATCTAACAAAAGACTATTTTCATCTAAAAGCATATGATATCAACAAAACCAGTGTTATTGTACCTGCTGAAAGCTGCACCGTCTGTGGTAAATCAAACCACAAAACTCAGGAATGTGTGTATCTCAAGTCCTTTGATGTAAAAAAGAATGAGTACACTGCAAAAACTTCCTTGAGTTCATCAAGTTCATCTGTCATATTCACCAAGAACCAACCACTGTTTGTGCCAGTTCAAACAGCTGTTACAAAACAGCTGAACCAAACCTTTGTTAAAAGAGATGTTCAGGTGACTGATGCACCCCCTGCCAACCAATACAGAAGAGGTAAGGGACAACCACCATACCAAAGGATCCCACATGTTTATGAGGCTTACAAAAGGCCTTCTAAACTAAGAGTGAACATGCATCCTTTTGGGTATCAGCAGATAATTGGGCAAGATCCCCAGTAGTGGTTAGAGAAAAACAGTACAAAAACTATCCAAACCCCTAACCTAACCACTGTTCATCCACCTGAACTTGACCTAGACACTGTTGAGACCCCATCCAAAGCCTTATTGACTTTGGAGACCCAAATGAACTAACCTTTTACTACATGTGCAGGGAGCTTCTGCATGCTTAGATAGTCTTTGGTATGTAGATAGTGGAGGCTCCAGGAACATGACAGGATGTAGAGCCCTTCTCAAAGATTTCAAAACTCATGGAGGGGGTGATATATCCTTTGGCAATAATAGTAAAGGGAAGGTCCTGGGGTCTGGTACTGTTCAGTCTGGTAAAGTTAAGTTTGAAAATGTCAATCTAATAGACAATCTAAAATTCAACCTCTTAAGTGTCTCTCAAATGAGTGATAAGGGCTATGGCTCATTTTTTTTACAAAAGAGTGTTGTAGGATTGTTGGACCATAAATGGTTGAAAAGATTGAAGAAATAATAAAAAAAAATGGAAAACCCCAACTTGTTGCTCAAAGAAGTGGCAATGTTTATGTGGTGGATATGTCAAAAGAGAGCCCCAGGACTGATGCCTGTCTGTTCTCAGCTACCTCAAACAAAGAGACAGAATTATGGCACAGGAGATTGGGGCACACAAATCTCAAGACAATCACTGCTATTTCAAAAGAGGGGTTAGTAAGAGGTTTACCTCAAAAACTGTTCACCTGTCTTGAGCATTGTGTTTCCTGTCTAAAAGGAAAACAACATAAAAGCTCATACAAATCAATTGAAAAGTATTCAGGAGTGATAATGGCACAGAGTTCAGAAACAAGGAGTTAGATGATTTTTGTGTGTCAAAAGGAATTGTAAGGCAGTACAGCATTCCAAGAACACCAGAACAAAATGGGGTTGTTGAAAGAAAGAACAGGACTTTGATTGAGGCTGCCAGAACAATGCTTGCTGATTCAGGTTTGCCATTAACTTTTTGGGCAGAGGTAGTAAACACTGCTTGCTATGTCCAAAACAGAGTTTTAATCAACCCCAGGCATCAAAAGACTGCCTATGAACTGCTGTATAAAATATAGCCATTGATTTCTTATTTCAAATTTTTTGGCTACCGATGTTTCATTTTAAACTTAAAAGATTATATCTCAAAGTTTGCAGCCAAAATTGATTGTGGTTATCATCTGGGATACTCAACCACTGCTAAGGCCTACAAAGTGTTTAACACAAGGACTAAAACAGTGGAAGAGACTTTGAATGTGAAGTTCAATGAACTTTCATCAATGAAAATCCCAGCAAACCCTGCAGAATTATTTGATCTTGATAAATTCACATTTGAAAGTGTTGCTGTCAAGTCTAACAACGCAGGTCCATCAGAAAATCCTCTATTAGACTATGGGTATGAAGTCATCATTCCTCAACAAAAGTCTGCGTCAATGGGAAGAGCAGCAGATGTTCAAAACAGCTGTCAAAGCTCATCCACTACTACCTCAACAGTTGTTGACCAAAGTAGCCCTTCCTCATCAACCACTGTTGACAAAAGCCATCAAACAGTGGATAAAAGTCAAGAAGTTTTCACACATGTTCCTCCTATTCCTCCACCCCCATTTGAAGCCACCGCTGGATCATCAAAGTCACCAGCAGTGGTTAGCTCAGATGATTCACATCTGCAGCCCTCACCACTAAATGCCATTGTTCCATACCAAGGAAATCTAATCTTCTTAAAATCTCATCCAACTGACCAAATCATTGGCAACATCAATGAAGGGGTGCTCACAAGAAGTCAATCCCAAAACATTTGTCTTTTTGCTGGTTTCCTATCTCTCCATCAGCCAGTCAAGTACCAAGAGGCACTAAAAGACAACAGCTGGGTAGAAGCCATGCAAGAGGAGCTCCAACAGTTTAGAAGACAACAAGTTTAGGAGCTTGTACCACTGCTAGAGGGTGTGAGTCCTATTGGCACAAAGTGGGTCTTCAAAAATAAAACTGATGAAAGGGGTATTGTTGTCAAGAATAAAGCTAGGCTTGTGGTTCAAGGGTTCAGAAAGGAAGAGGGCATTGACTATGATGAAACATTTGCCCCTGTAGCAAGACTTGAAGCTATCAGATTATTCATGGCCTTTGCTGTCAATCACAACATCAAGGTGTATCAAATGGATATCAAATGTGCTTTCCTCTATGGTAAGATTCAAGAAGAGGTTTATGTCTATCAACCTCCAGGTTTTGAGGATCCATTTAATCCAAATCATGTCTACAAGCTGAAAAAAGCCTTGTATGGCCTGAAACAAGCACCAAGAGCCTGGTATGAAACTCTTTCCACTTTCCTCCTATCCATTGGTTTCACAAGAAGTAAAATAGACAAAACACTGTTTCTAAAATGGAGAGGAAAGGATTTGATGATTGTCCAGATCTATGTGGATGACATCATTTTTGGAAGCACATGTAACAAAATGTGTGAAGAGTTTAGGCAACTCATGACAACTGAGTTTGAAATGAGTGCAATGGGTGAACTCCAGTGCTTTCTTGGTCTCTAAGTAAGGCAACTGCAAAATGGCACTTTCATCCATCAAGGCAAATATGCCAAAGAACTTTTAAAGAAATTTGAGTTGGATGATTGTAAGCCATGCAGTACACCCATTGCAACCAATAAAATAGTCATGTCTGATGAAAATGATGATTTGGTTGATCAAACTCTATATAGAAGCATGATTGGGCCTTTATTGTACCTAACTGCATCTAGGCCAGACATCATGTTTGCAACACGTGTTTGTGCAAGATCCCAATCAGCCCCTAGAAAGTCAAACCTTATTACTGTAAAAAAGGATATTCAGATACCTAAAAGGTGCTCCCACACTTGGTATCTGGTATCCAGCTGATGGAAATATCAAGCTTTCAGGTTTCTCAGATAGTGACTTTGCTGGATGTGACAAAACAAGGAAGTCCACTTTAGGAGGGTGCCAATTCCTAGGCAGATGCTTAGTGTCTTGGAAAAGTAAAAAGCAAGCAGTTGTTTCCACATCCACTGCTGAGGCAGAGTATATAGCTGTTGCAAGCTATACAGCCCAACTGCTTTGGCTTCAGAATCAATTACTGGATTTTGGTATCACTGCCCTAAAGACACCTCTCATGTTGGACAGTCAGGCAACAGAAAATATCATCAGAAATCCAGTCTGCCATTCAACCACCAAGCACATAGACATCAGACATCACTTTGTGAGGGATTGCTATGAAAAAGGTTTGATTTCTCTGCATCATGTTCCAACTAAAGATCAGCTGGCAGATGTGCTAACAAAAGCATTAGACACATCCACCTTTGAAAGCTTGATCTCTAGGATTGGCATGCTAAACATGGAATAACAAGCAGAATCTTGTTTTTCTATGAATAAAAGCATTAAAATGTTTTCAGAAAATCAAAAATCCATCCTTAAAAATAGCTAAAAGTTAATTTTTTATTAAATCCTTAAAAGTCTGCAAAAACCACTGTTTTGTTTAAACATCTGTTCTACTAAATGTTGTCCACTGCTGAAAGTCAACCCATGTTCTCCCATTTCCTTGGTAATCACTGTTATTCAAAATCAGTGTTTCTATCCACTGATATGCTATCCACTGATAGTTAAAATCACCCACTGCTTTCATTATTACCATTACAACCACTGATATTGCTCCGTCAGTGGTTTCATAAAACACATGTCTTCCATTATTCATCAGGGGTTGGTACGTGGACAGTACATAGTGGTCAGATCTTTGGTAATCGCTGCCACGTCAGCAATCAGTTTTTCCTTTATAAAACCCTTCTCAAACCCCAAACAGGGTTTTACACTGTCGAATTGAATTCTAAAATTCCTTTTTCAAAGCAGTTTCCATCTTTCTCTCTCAAATCCCTCATCGTCTTCTTCATCTTACAATCCACTCATGTCTTCTTCTCCAAAATCACCGTCTTCGTCTTCTCAAAAAGACACTCAAATGGCCATCGAAACCCCTGAAATTCCATACAAAGCTCCCCACAACTACTTGGGTCTTTTGACAAAACCCAGTCATACTGATACCTATGATTCCACCATTGATGCTCTGTCATCTTCAAAGTACAAAACCTTGTTGACTGCTGATGCTCTGATCTTCCTGGCAACCCAGAGAGAATTTTGGAAAAATGCCACCCTTGAACTTCAAGATAAAACGGCCTTAGCCATCAATTCCTCAATAAAGGGTAAACAAGTTCAAATCACACCACAATCCATTTCAGAGGTATTTGAACTCGATGATCAGCAAGGTAAAACTTCTTTTCCCAAAATCAAGTATCAAACTGATTTTATTGAGAGGGGGTATGCTGAGGAAATGAAAAAGGATACCTTACAAAAAGGTAGTTTTCCTCCTGCAACAAGATTTTTATTCCATACCCTCTTGATGTGTGTTTCAAATAAAACAACTGCTTTTAACGAAATACCATTAAAGATCCAATACCTGGGTTATGCTATTTTACATAAAGAAAATTTTAACTATTCCCAGGCGATCTTTGATGACTTGGTTAAAAATGTTGATAAAAAATCATTCTTACTATTTCCAAGGTTCCTAAGCCCTTACTTTCAAAAGAAATTTGGAAAGGATGATGCTCATGTGATCACACAAGGAGAATCTTTTCAAATAAACAGCTTAACAGCTGAAACTTTTACAAGATTATCAAAATCTTCTAAAAAAAGCAGGGGTTCCTGAGCAGAATTTAGCAGCTACCACTGCTCCTCAGGTATCTGCTGCTGAGCCCACTGCTCTAGGTGATCACAGTAGCAAAACAACTGTTGTGAAACCGACACCTAAAACCACCAGAAAATCAAAACAAAAGAAAACTCAACCCCCCCCCCCCCCAACCCAAAACAAAGGCAACTCTGGAAGATGAGATCCCAGAGCAACTGCTAGTGACAACACAAAAGTCACAAGAAACCACTGCTGCTACTTCCTCACAGCAGTTGGTAAAAAGATCTCAACCCATGCCTTAAACTCCTCCTGCTTCTTCTCAAAAAGAACAAGTTGTACATATAGGGACACCACAATATGATGCTCTGGAATCACTTGAATCCATCATCCACAGCCCAATGCCCGGGGGAAATTCGCTTTCTACACCCATAATCACTGCCACAATTCCCCCACAAACAAAACTGTTGTTGGATGCTCTTGACTTGAACCAGACACAAACTAGTCCTTCTCACTCACCTGTCAATGATAATATACCCCAACAAGTGACTGGGTCTGGTGTTTCAATCGTTGCTAACCCACCAACAACACCTGAGGAGGTTACACCCCTTGAGTTACAAGTAACTCTTGGTGGTAGTTCAAGTGAAGCAGCCACTACAAGTGCTGAACCCACTGGTTTGCACTTGGACAGTGGTTTCATCAATAAGACTTCCTTGAAAGAAATTTCTTCTCTGGGAACATTTGTGTATCCGGTTTTCACTGGTTCACTAAAAAGTGTTTCTCATTTTGAAGGAAGAAGTCCCCAGTACCAAGACAAGGGGCATCGGTGGATGACTTTTGGGATACATTTCTTCAGTCAACCACTGTTACAACCACTGCTGGTGGGAAATCAGATGATCCCATTAAGTTAGGTGATGGTTTAATGTACCGAGAATTGACAGCTAGAGTTGACAAACTGGGTACATCTGTGGCAGAAATTAAAGATATGCTGCAACAGTTGTTAAAAGTTCAATAGGTACCAACCACTGCTGCTCCAGCTCAAGCACCTGCACCTGCTGCAAATGAGCTCTGGAATTTGTTTCAACCATTTCTCCATCATCAAAGAGAATTAGCTGATCAGCAACATGAGATACAAGTTCAAAAGATCAGAAATCTCATGGAAGCAAGGTTTAAAGACACCCAGGCAGATATCAAGGCAATAAAGGCCCATTTGTTGAACACCACTGGTACTGCTCCTCCCTCTATCATATTTGTGGATAACCCACCACCAGATAATGCCAAAAAGGGGGAGAAATTGAAGTAGTTGAAAAAGAAGGGATATGAAGAGGCCTGTATATTGAACCAGACAAGTCAAGCATTCTTGCAGACATTCCCTTACCAGATGGTACTAAAAAGATTGATGTGACCACAAATGCAATTGCTGATGCAAAAGCAAGGGTTAAAAAGGATATGGAGGCAAAGGATAAAGCCAGGTTTGAGCAAGAGAAAAGAGCTTTTATGGAGATGAATGAGCAGGGTACTTCTGAGCCAAAGGATGAAGAAAATCTTGTGCAGAAAAGAAAGCAGCCCATTAGACAAGTGAGGCAACCTAAGACCACACCATCCAGATCCACAAAACACTCTTCCAAACCTTCCAAAAGCTCCAAATATCAATCTCCTAAACCAACAGCTGTTGTAACACATGCTGTATCAACAACTGTTGGTACTTCAGTGGTTTCAGCAGTTGTTAACCCTACAACCACCACTTCAACTACAACAACTACTCCCACTTCAACCACTGCCCCTCCAAAAATACCATCGCCACCAAAAACCACCTCACCACCTGCTAAAAAGCAGAAGACTTCAGATGACACATCATCTGTTGTAATGACAACAGTGGTTGAAACACCTTTTGTTTCAACAACTGTTAGTCAGCCACCTTCCACTCAAATCACCACTTCACAACCATCCAAAACACCACCAGCCTCTCCTAAGCCTAAAAGGAGAAGGGTAATACTCAATGATGAACCTTCACCACCACCAACATCATCAGAATCACTGTCCCTTGTACCTATTCCAAACCTTGTTCCACTCTCTTCTGCACAAGTCTTTAACCGAAACACTGCTATTGTATTTGCAGCTGTTCAGTATCCCTTAGAACTTGCAGCTGTCAGAGAAGAAATAAAATCTTTCTATTCAGAAGATGATCCTGATAAAAGGAGCTTGCCATCTGTTGAAGGATATCCAAGACCTAAAAATATTGAAGAATACTTGAAATTGAAAGGTCAACAAGCAGAGGATATCTCCAAAAGAAACTCAAAGGGAAAATCTGACAAGGAAATCGAAAGATACTTTCAATTCCTGCTTACACAAGTCAGAACTTTGGAACAGTTTTCTAAAAATCTTTGTCAGCAGTTGTCAGAAAGAGCAGATGAGACCTTGAGAAAAGACTATCTTGATAACAATATGGCTTACAAGAAATACAAGGGAGAAAGGTACATGTACAAAGAATGGACCATTCAAGAGCTTGAAAGTGAAGCAGCAAAATTCAAGATATGATAAAAAAAAACAAGGTAAAGTAGACTCCTCCTATCTGGGCAAAGTTCAAAAAGAATGTACCAGAAAGGACCTTGGAGTTGAAGAGGATGAAAGAAGAGCTGATTAAAGCTGATTTTGGGTCAAGGAACCAAGTGTCAAGATGGACAGAGGAGAAAGTGATGATTTCTTACAAAAGGCTGGAAGAGCTAAGGAAGAAAAATCCTAATATTCCACAAAAGTCCGACTATCCTGAAACAGTGGTTTCAATAGAGACACAAAAGCCACAATACAAGAGATCCACTGCTCCACCTGCTGCCATCCTTTACCAAAGAAGGAACAAAAGCAGATGGATAAAGAAACAGAAGCTGATAAAGAAGCAGGGGATTATCTTGTGAAAATAGGTCTCAAGCAGATGTTAGCAAAAAAACTTGAAATATCACAAACTGCAAACACTGCTCAAACTGTCATTACCAGGCCACCAACTCCAAACTCATCTGCAATAAAGCCTCTCCCAAGAAACCCACCAGACTCAAAGGTACTAAAGTGGAAATCTGACAAACAGACCCACGTACTAACTCTGATCAAGTCTAGTGGTGAAGTGAAGAAAATATCAAGGGAACAAACATTGGGCCTGGGTGTTGAAGATCTGCAAGATCTCCTTGATCTTACACTGTGCAGGGATGAGGATGACATAGACTCTTTGGACTTTGAATTACAATTTAAAGGACAAGTAAGAGAGCTGTTGATGAGACAATAAAGTTCCACAATATTGAAGAGTTTTGGCATCATCTGTTCTAGGGGGAGATTGTTGGGATTGAACCCTCCCTACCAGAGGAACAGTTGATTAAAGCCAAAACTGGATTAGAGCAGTAGATCCAGAATAAGCAGTGGATGTATACAAGTCTCTCCCCTTGAAAGTGATTTTAACATCTGATGGTCTCTATCCACTGTCCGTATACAAGTGCTGTTCTACAAACAACTGCTGATCATGTAAAGACTGATGAAGATTGAAGACCTGTTGATCAATCTACTGTTATGGGTCAAGCACTGCTGAAGAACAAAGTACTGCTGGAGTCACAACAGTGGAAGGAGAAGGCAGTAGTTTAGTCTTTCCTTTGTTATGTAATGTAATCAATAGTTTGCTAAACAGTGTTTGTATTAGATCAGTAGTTAGAGTTTGTTAGGAGGTTAGATGTCACTTTCATGGTGACGTCAACCAAGATGCTTCAGTGGTTTGCTCGTGCCTATAAATAGAACAGTACCCTGTACTATTCTATTGGCTCTTTCACCACTTGTCTCTTGTACGAACAAATACTGGAGGCTGAGGGGGAGTTTGTATTACATGCATGCAAAGTTGTAATCAATGATTGAAATAAATTTAATCATTCGGTTCAATGTTCAAACATGTGTGTTGAAAGCATTTCTCCTGTTTGATTGTGTGCAAAGTTTATTTCCATTTATTTCCACTGCAATTACGATCCGAACGGATGGTCATTCGATCGGATGACAATCTGTTCGGATGGCCATTCGGGCGGATTAGCATTCGTTTGGGATGGATGTGTTTGTGTATGATGGCTTTGAAGTTTTCATTTCAGTCAGTTCCTATCACCCTGCAGACCAGCCAAGCGACTGGTCAAGCCATCCACTTCAGCGTTAGATTGATCCAGGGCACTCTCCGCCTCCTTGAGACGCGCCTGCTGGGTGGTTGAAGATTGCATAAGCTGATTCTTTTCAGAAACCAGGGAGTCACACATTTGCTGCAACTCCCTAAGTTTTTCCTCCCGCTCCTCCAGCTCAACTTGTTTGGCCTGGGCTTTGGCATTAGACGCCTCTAACTCCAGGGTCAAATTTTGATACCACTCCTGCACCTGGTAAACAAAATCGGTGTCAATACGGAACTTTTCCACCTCAGCAGATAACTCATATCTCACCTTTCGAGACTCATTGACGGCTTTACGTTCCAGCTCCTCTTGCACAGCCTTGGCATGGGAAAGGATACGATCTTTTTCCACTATATCGTGGGCCCTTATTACCCTTTCCTCAGCCAGATTGGCCGTTACTCGCTTCAGATCATCCTCGGCCTTATTCTTCTCAGAAAAAAAACCAGCTCTCCCTGATACTAGCAGCCTGGAGCTGGCTTTCCAAACGATACTTCACATCCATAAGCTCTTGAATTGTGATACGCGCTTGGTGTAGCTCATTATTATCATGCATCCACCGGCATCGGATTTCAGCCAGTCTCCTAGGCTGACCAACAGCATCCACCATCGTGGTGTTCATCAGGTGCTCATTATCTAACCTCTCTATATAGGCAGATTCAGCCGAAGGGTATGCCCGCTCAACCCAGTGATGCACCACTGGGGGGGAAACCAGCCTAGAAGACTCTGTTATCTTCCACTTAGGTTGATATTTTTTTGTCCTGAGCATATGGATCCCAACATACAGTAGGAAGATATAGGTCATCAGAAAAACGAGCACCATCTTCAGCAAAAATACCACTCGAACCACCAGCATCACTAACGGTGGTATCCATAAGACTTGTCGACTCGCCCCTGGCGGAAGTTGTAGGCATTTATTTCCTAGACACAGGGAAATCGCCAATTGGAGAATCAAATATAGATACGGGGGTGGAGCTGGAAGACAGTGGTGTGGTAACAGGGCTGGGCGTCATAATGACGGATGTAGTGAACAACGGTGGTGGCATCAAAGAGCTAACAGGAACTACACTTACTTGAGATATAAGATCTGCAAGAGGAACGCTTTGGCCACCAGCGGCGGAAGAAACAATTTCCCAAGAGGTCAAAGGCATAGAGGACCCACTCTCAACTTGGGCCTCAGCAAGGGAACCTGCATCAAAGCAAATATTCAGAACATAAATAAAGGAACAAAATCCTATATTGACAAATACGCCCACTTACCAGCATGTAATGCTTGAGCAGCTTTTGTTGCTTGAAAAGTGGTCGAAGGGGGCATCATCCTACGCCTCTTAGGCACTGGGTGTGGACTCATCAAACTAGCAGGGGCAGAAGTAAAAGCAGCACCCTCTGGGGTTGCGGATATGATAACCGCCACAGGCGAAGCTATCGCCCTAGTAGTAACAATTTTCCTCCCGGTTATCCTTATCCGGGGTGGTTTTTTCGTTTCTTCAACAGAAACCCCGCTTCCACCGCTGGGGGAGGATTAGACACATGAGCCATTGAACCCGCTGGTACAGCGAGAAGTAGAAAATGTTCGATATGAATCTTCAACACATTAGGCTCTTGCTCCCCAACCACGCGGTCCGCGGACCTCAGAGCAGCGTTCCGAGGAGGATCAACAAAGTCAAACAAACTCCATTCACCTATTTGACATCCACATACGTTAGAAAAAACACAACCTACAAATTACATTAATAGCAAATTGACACGTACATCCATCAACCCTTTGAAAGGCAGGGTACAACCGGCTATTACGCCATAGCAAGCTCATACCAGCCATCACCAGTGCCCCCTCTGAGATCACCTGGCACTCGGAGGGGCGTTAGCTTAACCTCTTAAACATAGCGTTTTCAATATAGGCATCAGCAGGTGGACCATCATCTTTGAATTTATCTTTGGCTCCCATTTCTCTCAAGTTCATCCCCCCGGGGATGACGCCAGCATCAATGTAGAAGAATTTCTTCTTCCAGTCTTTATCCCTGGAACTTGCAGGAATGTCTCTCAAGCAAGACACACCAATGTCTCGTCGATCGAATGTAAAAAATGGGAATTCCCATACAAGAATGAAAAAACCCTAAACACCATGATTTCAGGGATATGACCCAATGCTATGTAGGCAAATTCGAAATGACGAAGTTTAACTAATCCTAGAGGATGCATTTTAGAGATGTGAATCTGGTATTAGTCAAGAACAGACTTTCAAAATTTGGTGATTGGCAACCGGAAGTTGCAGAATTTGAAAAAAATCACTGAACAGGGTGATTTTCCCCTGTTTCAATGAAAACGTCGTCTCTGTCTTTGACGGCAACACCGGATTCCACTCTGGTTTAATATCCTACTCTTGTAGAAGATTGTTGAACGATATTATTCCCCACTTGCAATACAACGCATCGGAACTTGCCTGGGCTGAAAAGGACTCGCCGGTTTTGGAAGCCATTGTGTGCAATCAAGAACTTGAAGAAGATGAAGAAAAAGAACGAAATGAATAAAACCCCGATGGACAACCTATTTATAGAAAAGGGGAAACAACCCTTCGAATTCAAAACGGTAAATTGGATGGGAACGCATGTCAAACTAGGGAAAGTACAACTGTCATCCTAATGATGACCTAACTGTCACACCCTTTCATATCACTGCCACAATTCAAAAAAGTGTAGTACTTCCATTTGAGAAATATGCACTCAAGGGGGTATTATGACTTTTTCCTTTTTTAAGTCCGATCTCATGAATTTCATCTCATAACTTCAGACTGGGGGGACATGATGAGGTATGACCAGGAACGGCTAACCCGACCCGGTCATTACCTATTATTTTATTATAAATATTCAATTACACATGTTTATTCTAGAATGTTCCATTCTGCATGGATAAATTATGTAACCAAATCCCCAATATTTTGGGAAGATCATGTAAATCCCTAAACTATCGGAGTATATCCTAGTTTAGGGGAAACCCTAATGGTAAACTATAAATAGAGGTAAACATCAAAGGTATGATTCATTTTGTTCTCGTTTACTCTCTCTCTCTCTCTCTCTCTCTCTCTCTATACTTTCTTACTCCCAATACCGAGACTTATTCTCACGCCGGAGGGTGGTTACAGGAATAACCCCATTCCTGTAACGAGTCCTAACGGTGTTCTGTTTTGCAGTCAGTTGTTCGGATCGCTAATAGTTGAAGTCCTAGTTGGAGCCTACCGTTCAGATCAGTGTTTCTTCAATCATTGCTTGCTTAATATATCTTATAAAATCATTTCTCCTACAGCCATGACTATCTTAAAAAATGGTATTCAATAAATATCTTAGCATGAAGTGTGATACATAAAAGTTAGTAGTGATACCTTCAATTCTTGTATTAATTTTCTGTGTTTTACTAAAATATACCTTTCAAAAGCTAATTTTGCACCATTAGTTAGCCATTCATATTTATAATCTTAACTACCACACGCCGTCCTTCAAAGTCCAAAAGGAGGAGATTCTTAATTGTAGGATAAGCATCTGAAAGGTAGAGTTGACCAAACAAAGTGGTTGCTTTAGTTCCTCACTTTAAATCATGGAAACTAATCTTGCATGACAATCGGTGATTATTCTTATCTGGTTCTGTTTAAACAAAAACCGAGCAGCTTGGGTGGAAGAGGCAGCAAAAGTGAGTGGTGACGTGGAGAAGGGGGGATTGGATAGTGGAGGGGTGTGGTGTTGTGTGGTCGTCGGCAAGTTGGCCGGAAAAAGAAATTGGCCGGAGAAGAATATGGGTGGGGATATTTTTTTATGGGAGAAGACAATAAGTGCCCCCCACACATATATATATATATATATATATATATATATATATAGGGTGGGGTTCTAGAGTGAACACTATTGTATTTGCGAACTGAGTGAACAAATCCTGGCCATTGATCTACACACGTGTATGGCCAGGATCTCATCATCAAATCGTAAAATACACTAGTGTATTTCAACATCAAATCCTGGCCATTAATCTACACATGTGTATGGTCAGGATTAGTTCACTCAGTTCGCAAGCTACACTAGTGTTCACTCTTGAACCTAATCCTATATATATATATATATATATATATATATATATAATAATTATTAAATTAATTTGTTTTATCATTATAGGCAATTTTGTCATTTAACATGGACTTAACTGAGTAAACTAATGGTCATCCACTTAGGGGACTACCCGAGTAATAAGTGAGCGCACCACAGGGAACA